>JAQIWX010001507.1:0-10041 GCA_034696785.1 Lepidocyrtus cyaneus
GTCAAGTGGAACTCATTAACATAGCAAGCAAGCAGGCTCTCTATCCAACAATCCCTACTAAATCCATTGAGCTTTTTATGGACTAACTTTAACTTTATGCATGATTTAAAAGAGAGTGGAAATGGATCTCCCTAGAAAAAAGACTTGACTTGACTGCTTCATGAATGAGAGTAGGGCTACAGGCTACAGTAACAAAACAGATCTGAAGTTGTGTTTGATATGCAGTTTAGTAACTTGTATTCATGGCTTGTATTCTACTCGACGGAGTGCATAAAAAAGTACACGTTATTTACCTAGATTCTAGAATGACTACCTATTTACCCATATCATATCATATCAAACCCAATGTTTTGTTATGTATTTTTGGCTGTTCTATTCTCTGTGAGCCAACCGTAATTACAGGTTACAGCTTACAGTACATATGCTTTAGACACAGTCATAATAATATGTCATGAAAATAGACAGACAGACACTTTCCTAATCGATTTTCAATCCAGCAACAAAAACATCCTAGTTATTTTGATCGGGGTAGTAAAAAAAATGGGGATTATTTACCTTGCCCCCATAGTACATTAATACGTTGTAGGATTTGTTCCACAAAGATACTTACATTTTTTATAGGTTTACTTACATGCGTGTGCCCAGTGTGTGTACACGGAACATGGTTTTCCTCAAACGATTTTGGATGGATATATCATATCACTTCTGTTTGCCAAGCTATGGATCAGTCAGGGAATATTATTAGTTTTCTCGTCATGAAATGATAGAGAGGGCAGAAAAAATATTTTGGATGATGCGGATGTATCATTAAAATACATTCGAGAGAGATAACAAGCTTGTATGAAAAAAAATCTTTCTAGTAAACTGTACATAAAGAAAATATAGTGCATTTAAGCCAAATTGTGAAACAGCAGGATCCAAGACGGAATGGGAGTTAACGATAAAATACGAGAAAATGTTCAATAACAACTTTGCCCTGGCCTATATTTCTCCATGATACTTTAATTCCAAAGTGTATACCTAGGAGCCGGGGCTAGAGGGCAGGGAAAATCAATTTTCTCGCTATGTTATGACTCAGGAGCGGAATGGGAATGATTTCATTAATCATTCTTCACAACTCCATTACTTAACTTGTTCGATAAAGTCGTGGGGTTAGTTGGGTGATGCAAGTTGTTGAGGTATGGACATGGACTTACTATTAAAAGCGATAATAAATATAGGCTATGAATGTGTATGTAATAGTATCAAAAGTGAAAGTATTTGTGCTAGGGTTCCAGAATCTCATGGATTTGTAACTTTCCAAATCGCCATCATCACTAATTCATCATTATTTTTTTGCCCGAAAGTCATGTACTGACACGAAGTATTTTTTTTTGGTGGAATTTCAGAAGCAATGGAGACTGGAAGTAGTTGTCCCGGCTCCCCGGAAAATGGGTACGCACAGGTTAGCGTGGACTCCGTGGCTAACCTTCTTTACCAGGAGTATGTAGTCCTGACGGGTGCCAAGTCAAGATCAGACCATTACTTAATGATATTCCCGGATAGAGGGAATTTCCACCTTTTGGGAGATGAGGACTACAAGCGCCTTATGATTTACCTCACTTCTGTGCCCTCGTACGTAAACTTATTTAATGATCGTATATAAGTATACCAGTGTAACGGTGCTACTTCTTCATACATTTATGTAATCGATATGTACGCAATAGATTGTTAATCCTAAATTCTTGTTTTTATTTCATATGCAGCATGCAAGATGCGGAACTAGGCTTTGTTCTTATAATAGACCGGAGGAATGACAAGTGGAACTCCGTCAAGACTACACTCATGCGAATATCGGTATGACAAGCATATTTAACCCATTTATGGAATAATTGCGGCAATACGTCATGCAAAAATTAAATAATAATTGGAAATCATACTAAACTTTTTCATTTGCAGAGCTACTTTCCGGGACTGATCCACCGCGTATTTGTTCTCCGACCTGTGGGATTCATTCAAAAAGCGCTGTCAGAAGTTTCCACAAAGTTATTCCGGACGGAGAACTTAAAGTTCCGACTCACAGTTTGTAATAACGTTTCGGATCTAGGGGCGTATGTTGAGCCTTCCCAACTCCTCGCAGAACTTGGAGGCTATCTCGGTTACGACAAGGTAAAATGGGTTCAGCAGCGAACAGAAGTTGAGGCATTCTACACCGCCCTCCAATCCCTTTCCAAAGATCTCAAAAGTTTCACAGAGTCATTCCAAGACTTGGAGTATCCTAATGATGTACTGTCAACGGAGGAGTTGATCCAAGAAAAGGAAAGTATTTATGATCGTCTAAAAACGGATCTAATCCAGTCAGGAGAGCACGGCGAGAATTTGCTCAGGCGGATTAAGCATTCCGACAGCACGCAAAGCTTAAATGGAGAAAGGAAGCCGGGCAAATCCTCGCGAAATGGGAATGCTAAGGGAGCTGTTGGAAACCTATCTAGAGCGAGTAGCTCCTCCACACAACTTATCAATGTGATATCCGTGGAAAGGTTTATCATACAAATAGAAGAGACTGCTAGACTGTTTGGAGAGTTTTGGGTGAAGGAGAAGCAAACTTTGGAACAATGTTTGAAGCTTCGACGCTTTGAACAAGACTTCCGAGAATTGCAGGTAATGTAGGCTAATCGCTTTTAATTGAGATGATTTTCGTAAAATGGAGAAAGTTCTAACGTTTAATTGGGACTTTCCTTTCTACTCGCTCAGGCTATTTTTGATGCAAATACTCGTATACTAAATGAGTTGGCTGAGATGGGAGAAAATTTGGAGGCAACGGATACACTCATTGCAGAAACATTATCCTTTGAGCTCTCTACCACCGATGATATCAGTAGGGCTATACAGGTCGAGCAGTTTGGGAGGGAAATTGTGGACACTAATCCTTCGGCTGTGGACACCGTGGAGCCCAAATGCGCAGAGTTGGCCAGAGTTACCGCCAATTTCCGGTCCGTAATCCAGGAAAAAATTTCAAAGCAGAAGGAATGGCGTGATGTGCAGTTCACGATAGAAAAGGTTATACTAAAATTCATTTAGAAAATTAGAAGAGTAATATGCGTAAAATTCATCGGTTTAATTTAATGTTTCTCTTTTGCGTACAGGCCAACAAGCTCTGTACTGAAGGAATGGACTTGATGACTTCCCCAGTACCAGATTGTTCTGAAGACTACCCAGAGATTGGAACTAGCATACTTTCTCAAATAGATAGCTTCCTGGACAGAATTCAATTAATGCTTGATGAGCTGACGAGTCAGAAGACAAATCTCAAGTCGCCCTCAAGTTCTCAGTCAAAAACTTTAGTGAAACAGGTAAACTAAACTAAACGGAGAAAGTAAAGTTTTCCATGTCATTAACATACATATTATATTGTCTTTGACATATTTGTCTATATTGACAATAATTCTTAATTAATTCATATATATGAAAAATAGGTTTTAAAGCGAGTGGAAGACGTTCAAATAATGTGTGCCAAACGAAGATCACTTGTTGTTCAACAAATCACCAAATCCAAATCCCGACGAAGCTCAGGTTCTAGTGTCAGCACCCCAGGCTCCGTCTCTAGCTCAGGCACTGGAGCCAACCAGAATGCTGGCTTTCCCAACGAACTAAAATCTGCCAAATCCACCTCCCAACTTGACTTCTCAGCGGAAGAGTACTCATCATCTAGTCTTAGGTCTGGAAGCTCATCGTTATCATTGGATGGTAGCATGAACCCTCGAAATAACGGGAAGTATGAAGAAAACTGGGAAGTCAGAAGGGTGAAAAGGGGTCACGTGCTAAATGAACTTTTGCAAACGGAGAGGACCTATGTGGAGGAAATCGCGGACGTATTACATGTAAGTTTCAAATGAGTTTGTTGGGGATTTATCTATTTTATACGCAATTGGATCATATTACATAATCTCTAAATAATTTTTGCTTATTTTTAGGGATATTATGGCCAACTTGAGAATCCCGCGTTGAAGTCATTACTACCTAGTCAACTCCAGCCAATTCTATCGAAATCTAACGAAGAGAAACAATCACGAAATGTTTCTGTATTGTTTTGCAACCTTGAAGAAATCCACGCGTTTCATGCGAAGCTCTTTCTTCCAGATCTCTCTGCCTGCATTCAGTCGGTGGAACTTGTGGGGCTTTGCTTCATTCAAAGAGTAAATTTTCTCAAAACAGAAGTTTTGTATAAAAGCAAGCAAATCATGTTTATTCCAAAATCTGATTAACTGAATTTCGTGTATTTTTACTTTCAGCACGCCGAATTTCTCTCAATGTACAGTCAGTATTGTCAGCTACTTCCAGCTTCCGAAAATCTTCGAAAGGAGATTCGGGAGGATCATCCATGGTTCCTGGCATGCCGTAATAGATTAGGTCACAAGTTGCCTCTTGGTGCATACCTTCTGAAGCCTGTTCAGAGGATTACCAAATACCACCTGCTACTAAAGGACTTGGTCAGAAATTCGGAGGGTTGCGAAGGGTTCAGTGAGTTGGTGGAAGCACTTGAGTGCATGTTGGTAGTTCTCCGATGTGTTAATGATGGGATGCACCAGCTAGGGATAACCGGATATAAGGTTCGCAGTACTTTCACCTATCAACTTTCTCCTATTTTCTCCTCGACAATTATTAACATTTAATGTGATTTTTTTCATGAATTTCCAGGGAAAACTAATCGATGAAGGGTACTTACTCCAACAAGGTTCATTTCTCCTGTGGACTGAGACAAAGAAAGACAGACTTAGAATTAAGGGACACGAGCGACACCTGTTTTTATACCAAAAGTCCCTCCTAATTTGTAAAAAGAAGGCTTCCGCATATGAATTTAAAGACAAGCTCAACATGTCCGAAATCGGACTCACCGAAGCTTTGAAGGGTTCCGGAGCAGCGAAAAAATTCGAGATTTGGGTGAATGGAAGACAAAAGGTATACGTTTTACAAGCGGAAACGCAGGAATTTAAAGACTTGTGGGTGAAGGAGATCAAAAAGCTACTACTTGAGCAACTGGAGTCACTTCGTGCCATCAAGTCGCAGGGTTCCAATCTGACAACAGTCTCCCAAAACATAATTACGACAAATATCCCGCATACGGCAGCAGGGAAGAGACAGCGCATGATGGGAAATAAGGGCGTGACCATGAATGGCTGGAGGAATGCCCATTTGCAGCATAGGTATGAAATAACAATCAAAAATTACTTCGACTTTGGGGTAACGTGATACAACTTTGGAATGTTAATTGTCAGTTTAAAAAATGTTAATAGGCCATTGCGGCAAGTAAGTTCATGGGATTCCGGGGAAGTCAACAAGAGACCTAAGAGTAGGACCACGGAATGCGAAATCGATGAGGAACAATGGAGCTCGGAAATATCCAACAGTGATGAAGACGAATCCATTGCAGTGGGGCCTAATGTCATTGTTCAGGATCCTAACAACTCCGTGTACGGTTTGGGACAGCATGTGGAAGATCCCACAAAGTACTTGGCTCTTGCAGACTATAATGCGATGGGCTCTGCTGAGATATCTGTAAAGGAGGGGGATATCGTCTCGCTGGTGAAAGTTGGATGTGCGGGATGGTGGTTTGTTAAGACTTGTAATGCAGCAGGAGGTAAGCCATTTGAATAATAGTTAGGATCATTTGAATAATCGTAAATTAAAATGTACGAGTTAATTAAACCGCTCTAATGTAACAACGCAGATACCTTGCAAGAGGGATGGGCCCCATCCGCCTATTTGGAACGAACGGACGGTCTACCCATCAAACCATCTTTAGTCAGAAACGGAAGCTCCTCCGTAACTTCCCCCTACACAGAGTCTATAATGCCTTCATGTAAAATACCTGCTACTAGTTTTAAATTCAAGCCCTGTGACAGTCAAGACTCTCAAAACTACGCGAGATCGAAGGAGTTGGAGAAAATTACAAATGATATTGTTACAGCTTTACGTTAAAAGGTTATGATTGGTGATGATAACTAAATATAAATACTTGCTTTACTGAACGCTCAGGTAAAACCCAAACAACTTTGTTGATAATAGCCGGTTTCCCATTTCCATTTACTCAGGAAGCTATTACTATTACTATAAATCTACTCCCATCTCTTTCCCGTTCTCCCATCATGAATCAAATATATTTCCACCTGTGGATTAAAACTGGACCATTTTATTAGTTTCAAAATCTAAAATTGTAGAATACTGTAGTATACTATACTTCCAATTTGTAATACTGTTTGTTGGCGGTCCCGATTGTTATAAAGACTTCGCAAATTCTATCATGACGATTTGACGAAATATACCTATTTATAAACTGAATCTGTATTTATTATTGTTATTATTTTGCCAATGGGCAATTCTATTTTTTAGAGATAGTAAAATCTTCTTTCTTAATAGCCTTTATGTATTAAAAACAATAATGCATAGAAAATTATTTGTAAATGAAACCGATTGTAAAGCATAATAATCTAGTCAACATTTTGTTCCGTAAACTGCAGAACAAAGAAAACGGATAGGATAAGTATTTAAATCGCATAACGAACTTCAAAGTTCGTTTGTTATTCATTCAAATTAATTTAACTCCTCGTACAAAAAATATTTTTTATTTGTATAAGATGGCTTGAACAAAACCTACCTACCTATATTATTGTATAAGTAATAATTAAATTACTGTATTTAAAATTTCGTAAAATTATAAAATACGGAGGTAAATAAGCAAACGTTGCGGAAACAATAAATCCAAATTAAATAATGTAAACTCATGGCATCTAATGCTGTACAAAATTTAAAAAGCTGCGTACAATGTAAAGTGAGTGAAGTTGAAATAGTTAAGTTATTAAAAATGATTGCAAGATGAATATTCGTATATATGCATTTGTTTCCCTTCACTAACCACCAAACATTCTCTTCTCTTACTGTAGTGTTGGCTTTTTGCAAGACTGATTGGTGATAATTTAAGTAAACTATTAATAATATTACCTTAAAAGTATGTGTGCGGTCAATAAAACACTAACCTATTAAACTAACAATACTAAACAAACCGAATGATTTGTGAAGACTCTGAACATAGACTATAAGTAAAACTAACTGACTTATTTTCGCATAATGTACAAAAAAATATTTGAATGCAAAAAATAACGCATCCGCCTTGATCTGAATTAAATCGGATTCAAGTAAGTTTTCGCTTCAGCAGAAGGAATTATCATCATATTATAGGTAGGTACTAACACTAACTGGTTCCGTATTGACTAATGTTCAACATTTAGGCTGAGTTGATATATAACCTACGCACATACATGTGGATGCGTAGAGTTTACCTAACCTACCAAAAGTTATACTGCCAAGCGAATACATAATTAATAATTACCAACAACAAAATTCATAGAGATATAGACAATAGACATATAGTCCTAACTAACGCTATGACGGAAAGAGGGTATGAATTTTGACTTGACACGATTAATGCAGTTTGTAGACTTGTAGAGAATAATCAAATTAATTTATGGAATTCTGTACCATATAAAGTGAATCCTGTGGATATTGTTTAATTTATTTTTTACACCCTCCGAGTAATTAACTAAACACAAATGGATACATGTTACTGTAAACTATGTCCGATTCGAATAAGAAAGAATGATGGGACAATAAAAACGTACATTGATAATGATGTATTCTTCCGTTTTGTAACAAAAACCTTCTTTGTGTTCGAAATCTCTCTCATTTTCAAAGCATAAGCATACTTACGGAAATTTTAACATTTAAAGGATAAACATGGCACTTCACTACTCATCCATATTCTCTTGAACAAGATTACGCGCAGTATAAAACACAGAAACTAAAGATCCAAGCTGCAACTTCTCACTGGTTCCAATGGCCAGTCGATATTCTATTTCCGCAAGTTCTTTCAGAATGTAGATTCTGACCGTTGGAGGAAAGTCGATTTTTTCGATGTATTTGTGAACTTCTGTGAGGATGTCGGCAAGTGCGATACCTTTGATGGTTTTCATATGATGAATTTTGTTAAATGCTGAGGTGATATCCAAGGTAAGCATCCATTTGACGATGGACTCAATATCTGCAGGTAATGGGGCTCCAGTACAAAGGTAAAAATGCTCTGGTGTAAGAATGACGGAATCATTTCCTTCGTTCGAGGTTGGATCAACGGAAATCGTGTATGCAAGGGCCGTACTCTGAAGGATGTTCAACACTCTTCTCATGTCTCCCTCTCCCAATTTTATCAATGCTTGCTTTCCCTCATCACTCACGCTTAAACTATAGAAAAGCAGAAGTTGCGAGTTAGATTGATAAAATTAAAATAAAATCTTCTAGTTTACTGAAAATCGTATTACGAGTTTCAGAATCCTTTACTTACTTTTCCTGTTCAATCACAAGATCCAGACGAGGAAGAATCTGCTTTGTTTTCAGTGGTCCAAATCGGAATCGAGTACAACGACTTTGAAGGGCAGGAATGATCTTTCCGAGATAGTTGCAAATAATACAGAACCGGACATTTTCAGTGTACTTTTCAATCACTGAAAATAAGCAATAACATCTTATTGTTGACAATTTCCTTAAAATCTATACTTAGCTTCCATTAAATAGTCATATTAAATTGGCAGTATTAACTAACCACGTCGGAGAGCGTTCTGAGCATCCCCAGTCATTGCATCAGCTTCGTCCAAAATAATTAACTTGTACTTGGATTTAAAGATGGTTCGGGTTGATGCAAAATTCATAATTTGACCTCTGACGATTCCGATACCACGATCATCGGAGGCGTTCAGTTCCAACACCATGGAGGAGAACTCCTTTGGAGAGTATAGCTGCTTTGCACAAGCCAGAATGGTACTTGTTTTTCCAGTACCTATAATGAACCATCATCATTCAATCATTATAAATTTTAACTCTCCAACATCAAATTAATTAAATAGCGAATCTTTCATGCATGCACTTCTTTGTCTTCTTTCGTGCGTAATCGTACCTGGAGGTCCATAAAACAGCAAATGGGGAAGCTTCTCAACTTCTATGAACTTCTTAACTAGAAATACAGAGACAAAAAATTGATTAGTTAGCTGTCAACATAATAACATGGACACTCATATTCCGAATTAATACTATAGATGTAATTAGTCAGTCATATTCTTACTTGTAGAAATGATTTCATCATGGGAGATCAGCTCATCTAACTTCTGGGGACGATACTTCTCCACCCTATCATAAATCATCATCATAAAAACAAAATCATATCATAAATCCAGTATCCTGACACATCCATTATCCTTCGATCAATGAATTACCAATATTGATAATCATCCAAAATCAAAATTAAACCACTTTCGTAAAAAAAACTTACCAGGGGAGATTCACATGATAAGGCTTCTCTTCATTATCGGCCGTCATCTTCGAAAAACTGATAACACGTCTCTGTGGAGTACACAACTGTACGCACTTTCCCACTTACAACTTAGGCTGACAATTTAATTTAGCAAACGCTACTCCAGCCCTAACTAACTTATTAAATTAATCAACAATAGTCACACTTTAACTACCGTTCTTCAAATGTCAATTAACTGATTTGAAAATATATTGCTGCTGCTGAAGCAAAACAAGCCAGGTGACAGTTCCAATTTCCAATGCACTCCAATTCCAATCCAAACTTGTTTTGATAATCGACTTTTATCCAGGAAAATGAAATGAAAAAAGCATCTGTAAAAAAAGCACAAAGGCCAAAAGCACCAACTTGAGCCGCTCCAGATACAACATTCCCGCAACTGGGGCACTCTGCAACTGGTTTTGCTCATGTGCACCCAGAACCGCCTGATCCAAGTGAGTCCTCTGTGTGGCATGCTTGGGTCTGTTCTGTCTTGCAAACGCTTTTCACTCACAAGCATTTGTATGGTGCCGGAGTAATTGCTTTCCATTCCGGGAGAAGCGAAGTGTTTGATTTAACTGTTTAGTTAGTGATTTTTTAGTGAAAAACTACTCGTGGTAAGTTGATTAACTAAATATTTAAGAGATTTTGTTGATTAGTTTGATTTTTTT
>JAQIWX010001508.1:0-10038 GCA_034696785.1 Lepidocyrtus cyaneus
CAACCTTGGAGGGCGGTTGAGGAGGAAGGATATGTAGGCTGACGGAACAATTTCCAGTAAAATAAATGACATGATGACATATGACATGAGTTACAATTTTTTTTTTTGATTTTTTTGCAGTGGTCCATCCTGAAAGGGGTAAGCCAGCCCGGCCCCAAATGGGGGCCAAGGAGCCCCGGGATCCGCAGCTTGTGGCTGGAGTTCAAGGCGGACAAGTCCTCGTCCTATGCCTGTTGGGGTGGCTGCTGTGGACGGAAGCCTGTTTCGGAATCCTACATGCCCATAGTGATCCATCCTGAGGAAGGGACAGAGTCAGAGGAAACGGATGCCGGAGCAGACTGACCTTAATTTCTTCTGACCCTTGTTATGCCTCCACTCTAGTTTTTTTTTAACTTAAACCGTAGACCATTTAAAAAAATAAATAAATTGAAAATTAGTAATCTGCTTAACAATGAAAACAACAACCATGCACTAATATAAGGATGAAGGAGGAGGAAATAAAAATAAAAAACTTTCTTGGGCATCTCAAATGACCTGGATCGGGTCATGGATCATATATGAACCTCATTTGCATATCAATGCTACTCCCAGTCATTTTCATTCTTGTGTGATTGGTCGATCATTCGATTTCCAAAATATTTTTCATGTCTTCGTTACTAACGAAATGAATATTTAAAAAAATATTTAAACTCCATTATGGTGGCATAAATAGTAATTTTCTTTTGTTCTCCATTCCAAAGAGCTTCCATTGGCCCGGGTCATTTGGAAAAGTAAAAAATTTAAATTATGCAGAAGCTTCACAAGTCCGTCTGTAATTCAACGACTGATTAGTTAAAACTAGATAATTTACTGATGGCGGATGAGCAGCCGGTAAGTGGCAAACATTAAACTTATATATAATTTGATACATACCACGTAAATATAATTAAATAAGAACTGAATGAAAACTTGTGACGTTGTAGGAAGGTGGGTCGGAGTCCCCTTCAAAGTCTGTGGGCGGTGGCGGTGAGGATGGCGAACTTGGAGAAGATAAGCCCAGTAAGGTAAGAGCAGGGAACCTAAGTTGGGATTTGAAAATGAATTACTAATTACGTACATACTTTTAATGTGGGATTCATCCTTCCTGCCTTTTGACTAATTGGTTGATGTAATTATCTAATTATCTTCTTCTTGTTGAGTAGGGCATCCTCCGGCGGTCGACCGGCTTCGGGATCGAGCGGGAGAAATGGGGGAACAAGCGCCAGTTCCTCATGTCCTGCATCGCCTTCGCCGTGGGCCTCGGGAATGTGTGGCGGTTTCCGGCGATCTGTGCCAAAAATGGGGGCGCCTCCTTCTTCCTCGTCTACACGGTGGTCCTGTTCGTCATCGGAAGGCCTCTGTTCTTCATGGAGATGTCCCTGGGCCAGTTCTCCAGCAAGGGCTCGGTCCGGTGCTGGGAGCTGTGTCCCATGTTCACCGGAGTGGGCTATGCGGGCTCCGTGTCCTGCGTGCTGGTGAGCTCCTACTACATGATGCTCCTGGCGTGGGCCATCCTCTACGCGATGATCTCCTGCTATGGCATGTACACGGGGGACCTGCCCTGGAAGCACGATGCGGCTGATTTCTTCTCCACGACGATCCTCCGGAATGTGAACTTTGATGCGGCGGCGAACACGGACCTGTGGTCGTACATTCCGATCCCGCATCTGGTGTCGGCGTTGCTCCTAGCTTGGATCATGGTCTGGGGCACGATGGTCCGCGGGATCGAGTCCAGCGGGAAGGTGGCGTATGTGACGGCGCTGGCCCCGTATGCGGTATTGATTACGCTGGTGGGTGTGGGTCTGGCCTTGGACGGGATGGAGCTGGGCATGGGCTACTTGTTTATCCCCAACTTCGAAGTGTTGATTGATCCGAAGACCTGGTTCGAGGCGGTGGGCCAGTGCTTCTTCTCCATGGGAATTGGATTCGGAGGGCTGATCATGTTCAGCTCCTTCAACGAGTTCAACCACGAGCTGGGGAGGGATGTACTGCTCATCAGCGTGGTGGACTTTGTGACCAGCATCCTTGCCGGAGTCTCCCTCATGACTATATTGGGCTTCCAGGCCACCCAGGTGGCCAAGCAGCTGACCATGGGGAAGGTGGTGGATCTCATCAAAGGGACCGAGGCGAAAGGGTTTGAGGACAAGTGCTCCCTTTATAAGCTGGATGAGCAGAGTCCGCTGAAAACTGCGGCGCTTGTGGCCTCCGCCATCGGGAATGAGGATAAGCTCTGGGAGAAGAGTAAGTATAGGAAGGGTGATTGGGCGTGGATTGTGAGGAGGTGTACGCTGCAGAAGCTGGTCAAGGATGGAGGGGCGGGGATAGCCTTCGTGGAGTATCCGGCGGCAATGATCCAGATTAACCAGCAGTGGGGGAAGTACCTGGGCGGCTTTTTGGCCTTCATCTTCTTCCTCATGCTGATCCTCCTGGCGGTGGGCTCCGCCAATGGCTTTGTCGGGACAACGGTCACCATCATCTCGGACAAGAAGCCCAAGTGGAAAAGGTCCTACATTGTGACCGCCGTTTGCGCCATCTCCTTCTTCCTCGGCCTGCTGTACACGGTCCCTTTTGGAGGGAGCTGGATTGATGTTGTGGACACGCATGGGGTGACCGCTGTGGTCTATGTGTGAGTCATATAACCTAACCTTTTCCCCTCCCATATTATGTATTACGGAGCTGAAAGCGTAGTTATAATTTGCTAGGTATTAATTGTCTGTCTATATATGTCTGTAAGCAGGATAACTAAAGAACGGGCGCACATTTTAAGATTCTTGTTTTCGGCGATAGGTACATATAATATTAATCATTGCTTGGCTGAGTTCGGAGATGGGGTATGCGCAGGTCCACTGGACTGGAAGTGGGTCAAAGGTCAATTAATTTTTCAATTGACAAAATATAGCAAAATGGGGCATCATTCGAAAGCACATCGCTTACCTATTTCAATTATGCTGGTGCATCATGTTGGGCTATCTAAAATCTAAAAGTGGGCTAAAGGTCAAGAAGGTCAACATTTCTAATCATGGGATTTAATAGAAAATGCGGTATCATTGAAAAGCTCATCTTCTGGTGAAGTCGTTTTTTTTTGTGTTTAGAACACACGTATTTCAGCTCCGTCGTTATTCAGTTGTTGCGCCGGTTTATTCCGAAAAATATAAAAAAAAAAAATTTTTTAATTCAATCTGTTTCAGGCTGGGCTTCTTCGAGGCGGTGGCCGTGGTCTACGTCTACGGACTCAAAACCTTCTGCGATGACCTGGAGTTCATGCGGTCGGGGAATAGTGTCAGCTGGTACTTCAAGATCTGCTGGGCCATCCTCCCCGTCCTAATGTTCACCGTGTATATGGCTTGGATCGCGACGCACAAGACGGATGTCTCGTGGACGCTCAGCATCCGGGTGATTTCCTGGCTGATCACGGGTGGCTGTCTGATTATCATCCCGGTGATGGCAGTCGTCAGAATGTGCAGGTTTAAGAAGGACAACTGGAGGGATAGTCCTGGCTGTGTAATTAGCTCTAGCTTCTACTAATTTTAATTTTACTTGACTCTCTCATTTAATTCTAATTTTACATGACTTATTGAGTTGAAATGAATTATTATTTTTTTCCCCCAGTGTGCAGCCATGAAAGGGATCACCTATCCCAGCAGGAAATGGGGACCCAAGGACCTCTCAACTCGTGCTGACTGGCATGAATGGAAGTCGGTAAAATCAACCTCCTTCGGATGTTGGGCCAAGTGTTGGGGGGACCGACCTCAATCGGACTTTCCTCCACCTGCCGTTGATTCTGATGGTCCAAGGGATTCCGAGTCCTCCGGGGAGGGTCTCGGTCCTGAGGGCGACACTCCTAGCAAAGCCTAATCCAACTCTGATGACCAAACAACGATCCATCACTTTAAATCAATCCGAATGAATACTACTAACAAAAAAACAAATTAAATGCAAATCCATTTATTCCTAAAAAGGGCAGTTTTGATGTCTGGCAAAAATTGTAAAATTGATCATGAGAGAGATGAGCTTATCATGTTATCCTCCACTTTAACTTTCAGCTGAATAAAATTAAATTTAAGTGTATAATATATAACAATCAATAATGTAGTATGTAATCTAATCCGTTATCTCCACTTGATTTACTTTTGTGCTGTGTGGTCCGACTGGGGCAATGTGAGAATGGGAGTTAAAAATATTTTTATACTAATCAGAATCAGTTTTGCCATGCAACAGCGCAGCGCTTGGGAGCGTCGGAGAAAGGTTCGACAGCTCGACGCGTAATTTTAAATATGACCCTTTCACTTCCAAAAAAGAAAAAAAAATGCGAGTTGAAGCCACTGCGCAATAACTTGATAAGCCCATGCATAACACGTTTCTCTTACTTACTTGTATGTCTACTCACGTTTGTTTTAAATAGTTTTATTTTTATTTTCTGATAAGCTTATTTTATGGTCATCTATCATAAGATAATTTACGTAAGTTAAGCTTTTGTTAAGGAATCCAAGTTGTTTGAGAGACTAGTCGGCGGGAGATAAATAATAAATATGGCTTCTGAAAAAATGATGCATCCGTTCCAAGTCTTCCCTGAAGAGGTACATAATATTATGCTTATTTGCAACACAAATCTGCTTATCTACTTTAGTTAAAGATCATCTTTTAAAATTAATTAAATTTGCTTATATATTTTTTATTAGCTTTGGCCAGTGCTCATCGAGAAGCTGGAGGACTCCTCCGAGATCCTCCGGGTGATGGACGCCATCCCGGAAATCAAGGACATCATGGAGTCCCGCAAGCGCTGGTGGCTCTTCGACCAGGTCATTCCCCTCGTCTCCCACTGGCTGGGCGACAGGGACATGCTGTCCTGCCGCCAGGTCTGTAAGCAGTGGTCCATTGGGCTGGACAACTTCCTGGATAACCATCCCCGCTTCAGAGCCTACGATCCTCATCAGAGTCCCCCCATCACCGGCCAGGCCTGGACCTGGGAGAATCTTCCGAGCACTTTATCAGCCAAGAACTATCTCCGCTCAGTTCAGTTCGACAGTCAGGACCTGATCATCAGCTTCCTCTGGGAGATGGAGAGCCATCCGAAGGAAAGGAGCCCCATCGTGGGTAGGGCTGTTTACGTGGACTCCATGGAGGATCTTGGAGTCCTCCAAGGAGCGTCGGAAGTCTTCCGGAGATTCGGCCAGCACATTTGGTTCCTCACGCTGGAGGACTACCAGCACACGGATCCCCTCCCATTTTCCCAAGCGGTTGAGGAATGGCTTGGACTACTCCCAAATCTGAAGAGTTTGAGGTTGCAGATGTCCCTCCGGAACAGGGATGATGTGATGAATGGCTATGTGAACGGAAACGATGTCGAGGAGGATGAAGAAGAAGAAGATAATGAGGAACAAAAGGAGCCGGAAGTCGAAGGCGCAGAACCCGATGAAGAAGCTAAAGAGGTTCCAGAAGAAGAATTGAAAAACGAAGAAAAAGAGGAGACTCCAGCCCCACCAGATGATGTTCCATGGACGGAGCCCTTACCTCCACTTCCTCATCTGGAAACGCTGGAGTTCCACTTTGATACCGTGCCTGAGTCAATGGCCAACACTTTGATGTCCAGCTACTCCCTCCAGCTCCGGAGACTGTGGTTCCCCCTCCGCTACTGGAAGCCGGAATATTCCAGCATGTTCCCCAATCTGACGGAGCTCACCATCGAGTTCATCTTCTCCAAGCGTAGGCTGCTCAACATCCTTCTCAATCTTGAAGCGCCACTCCTCTACAGTTTGGAGCTCTGGTTTGATGACACTTCCAAGATCGATGTGGAGACCGAGATCCTTCCATGGCTGAAACGGTTCCCGCGCATCCGAAACTTATCCCTGCTTATGATTAGCGGGTTCTCCCTGCCCGGAGGGAGTGTGGAAATGGACCTCAACCCGGAAACGGACTCGGTTCCTTCCGTTAAGTACCTTCTGGTTTCGGAGGACTTCATGCACGCCAACTCCAACTTTTTGCTGTGCTTCCCCAACCTGGAGTTTCTGGACTTTGGGGATTCCCCATCAATTCCGGAAGGACATCCTTTGGAACCCGAGCTCAACATCTGGGCAAATATTCGGAATCGAACTATTTATGAGTCGAATGTGTGGGAGCTGTTGCCCAACTTGAAGGTGATTAGTTTGACGGATCCGGAGAGTGACTGGAATGAGCCGGACATTCGCTTCACTCGCCAAACATATGAGTACAGGAAGAAGTTAGCGGGACCGGAAGCCCAACCGGATTAAGTTATGCAAAAAAAATCATGTCTTTTAAAAAAAACCAGACAAAAAGGCCCAATAATAATAATGATACCAATATTAATCAATGTGATGCACATGTTTTCCTTGAGTTAAGTCAGTCAATAAAGTAGTGTTGTATTTCATAATAAAATAATTCAAGTTAACTCGCTGGCTATCCATTAAAAAAAAACTCCGTCCATCCACATCCATCCATCCAAGCATAAATTCCAAAAAAAAATAAATATATATTTTACCTTATCATGCAACAATTTTTTTTTTGATTTTTATTTTGGAAGTGCTTATCCTCAATTCTGAACAAACCCCGAACATCCGCTTCACTCGGGAGACCAGACACGAGTCACACATTCCAGATTTCATTAGTTTGCTAAATATATGGCATTTTTATTGTAATGCTAAAAAAAACTAATTAATAGCTCAGAACTAAGCTTTGATCAATGTTTAATCCATAAAAGAGTATTGTAATTTTAGTGCTAAAAAAATTATCATCATTGGCCTTTTTGTCTTTCCAGAGCCTTTTTGTCTTTCAAGCTGTGAACAACCTTTTTACTTAAGCTCCAGCATAAAGCTACCTTGCCTTAAATTCACCTTCTCTAAATCCAGTTTAACATACAATACATATATAGTCTACACGTTAGACATACAGCATTTTTTATTCTGATTTATCAAAAACCACAGATAGTGCTAGTTAAAAAAAAAATTAACTAAACATGGCTCTTGGTCACTCTCCTCGCGCGAATAATAATGGGTCGGAAAACAGCAATCTTCCTCCAAAAGCTCTCCAACCACCCCCAAAGCGCCGTCGTTCTAACGGAGATTACACGAGTGACATTGAAAATTCTGACAGTGAAAATTTACCTACCAACGATGACTTTCAAAACGACCCGAGCAGTTTTATGGATCAATTTCTGAAGCGAATGGACTCTATGCTTGGCAAAAAGCTTGATAACAAAATCGACCCGTTAAAATCATCTATTGAGAAAGTAACAAGTGCAGTAAATAACCAGAACAATAAGATCACATTACTCTCAACAAAAGTGGACAAGCTCAGTGAAGAGAATTCTATGCTGAAATCTCAAAATGAACTGTTATGGAGAGAAATTCGTAAAAGCTATCTTATTTTGGCAGGACTCGAAGAAAGCCAAAATGAAACCCAGATATCTCTGAAAAAATCCATCGAGGAACGCTTTCAAACATTTTTGAAATTAAGAATCAATCTGGATCTCTGCTATAGGATAGGAAAAGCTACCGGCACACCGCGTCCCATCAGAATAAAGTTTTTATCGTTATCTGATCGCAACAATGTTTATGATGCAAGACTCTCATTGCAACACCCACTTTACCTAAACGAAGATCTTCCTTTCGAGACTAGACGAGACCACCGAGCATTGCGAATCATGGCCAAACAAGCAAAAGAACAGGGAAAAGAAACTATCATCAATTGGACGAAGAAATCAATCCGAGTTGGCGAAGATGAATATTTTGCAGAAGAGGGTCAAATTCATTTAATTGGAGACAACGCACAAATGGAAGTTGATCTTGGCGCCCCAGATGCAGCCGGAAGTGACGCCAACACCGCGGACGACCATGTATCATCAAGGATTTCAAAAAAACCTGCAAGAAAAGCAAAAGTTCCTGTTACAAAAAATGCAACCGCTAACACATCGACTCATTTTTTAAGGAATACTCGAAGGAAAACTACCCAACCGTAAAGGTACATCCACGCATTCGTTATCCTCATGGCTCATCCGCACCAGTAAGACATATTGTAAATAGTCATAATATAAAAATAGCACATGTAAATATTTTGTCAGTTAGGAAAAAACATTTACATGTTCAAACTCTGTTGTCAGAAAAATGTTACGACATTCTCTGTTTAACTGAAACCCTTCTAAAAGGGACACTAGTTTACAACCTATTAAAGGGTATGAAATTTATCGAACTGATATAAGTACCTCTGGTCACCGAGGAATCTGCATATACGTTAGGGATTATCTTAAAACGCAAGTAATAGAAACTAATCTTTCCATTCCTTTAAACGTAGAGTTTTCTCTATTAAAAATTCAAGCAAATTTTTACAAATCATTTTATGTTGGATTAGTATACAGGCATCCAAATTACCAGAAAAAGGTTCTGGAGGGTGATTTGGCTTTTTTATATGAGTTATTTCAATCTTTCAATGGAATCCCAAACCACTTTGTATTATTAGGTGACTTTAACTTTCGGAAAAACTACATAGATCCAATTAATGAATACTGTTTTCAGCTTAATATCACACAGCATGTAACAGTTCCAACAAGAAATAATGCTTTACTTGACTTGATTTTTACCAAGGAACAAACTAAAATTCTAAAGTGCAGTGTATTTGACTATGCGCTAGCCGATCACGCAGTCACAGATTGTGTGCTCAACATCAAAAAAGGAAAACCGAATTATTCATATGCTAACATACGGCTGTACAATAAAATTAATCTTGATGCCTTTTATGAGTACCTTGACAAAAGATTAAATGAGAAAACCTTTAGCCTAGCAGACACTCCTCAGCTTGTTATTGATTGTTTTAACCTTCATGCGCCGATTCTTCACAAAAAATTCAAAGAAAAGTTCTGTTCTGTGTATGTATCCCCCGAGACAAAGTCGCTGCTTACAAAAAGGAATAAACTCTACAAATTGCATACTCGCAAGCCCACTCCTAGCACCGCTGCTGAACTGCATGTGCTTAAAGGCAAGATTAAATCCCTAATATTTAGAGATACAAAAATATTTTTAAACAAAACTATCTCTAGCTGTGGACTTTGGAGTAGCATTAAAAATAACTTTCCTCTTAAGCACCAACGACAACTTCTCGGTAATATGTGCCCGGAACAGATAAATGATTTTTATGTGGGAATCTCTAAAAGCAACAATACAAGTGACGTTCTTCCTACGCCGCCACCAGACTTTTTTACATGTAAAAATACATTCTCGTTTGAGGCCTGTCATGGATATGAAATTAGTGAGATATGGAACAAAATGAAAAAAACCAAATCTAAATCTATTGATCCATTAGGAATAAACGCCTTGATGATAAGCTATTGTATAAAATCAGAGCACTTCTGTGCCGCGCTATCAAATGCATAATGTATGTATTGATACAGGTACCTTTCCTGACACTTTAAAATTATCGCGAATTGTTCCGGTTCCAAAAATTAAAAACCCGACCAGTCCAAATGAAACTAGGCCTATTGGCATTCAACCAGTAATCACAAAATTATTTGATAAGTTTATTTTGGAGCAATTAAACTCATACATTAACGATAATAATATTCTATGTAAGGAGCAATTTGGCTTCAGATCAAAATTATCAACTACTCATGCGCTTGCGGCCTTGACAGATATGATATATGACGAAATTGATAAGGGAAAAATTGGCATTTTCGTGTCATTGGATCTCCACAAATGTTTTGACACTATTGATAAAGACGTATTACTTGAAAAGCTTAGGTGGTACGGCATTGACAATCCAATTTTCACCTCTCTGTTAAAACATAGGAAGCAGTATGTAGAATGTAAAGATTTGCAGGGTAATATACGACAATCAAGTGTGAAAGAAACCGAACTAGGTTTGATCCAGGGATCATGTACAAGTGCGAACTTTTTTACCTTATTTATTAATGATTTGCCAGCAATTCTAAATCATTCCAAAATTGTATTATTTGCAGATGACTCTGGTCTTTTTATTAGTGACTTCCCAGAAAACATGCAAGTCATGGTACATAAT
>JAQIWX010001509.1:0-10033 GCA_034696785.1 Lepidocyrtus cyaneus
CGTCTTCAACGTTGTCCTGCTATGCTTGTCTTCGATAAGAAGTCCCTCCGTTGTCTAGTTCCACCCACTGAAGACTGTGACATTCCATCAACCCCACCCCCACCACCAGAAGAAGAGGAAGATAAGCCACAACAGCAACAACAACAGCAAAGACCGAATCCCGGAAGGCAACAGGGCGGCGGAAACAGGCAACAAGTCCAGGCTTCACAACTTCGCCAGTCTGCTTCCGAATTCCAACAGAATGCTGCGAGTAGCCACTTCACCCCCCAAGTTTACTACCCACAACAGCAAGAAATCAGCAGCGAGGATCAGCAGCAGGCTAATTACAATGACAGGGCAGCAGCAGGGAACAGCCAGTACTAAATAAACTCATTTAAAAAACACCTGTCATAAATTATGAATATTTCTCCCTTCAAAAAATTTGTCAATTGAACTTAGACCTTCATCTCCTTCCAAATCTCAGCATTATCTCCGGATCTTCAAAAATTCTGTTTTAAATAGCTTTTTTAAATATAAAACTGATATTTTAGGTTGTAGATGTTTATTATCAAATCTTAACTACAATTTAAAAAAAAAAATAATTATGTTATGATATCGTCATCTTCGCCACTATATTTTAGGCTAATTGTTTCAGAAATCACATCGTATATAAGCATTAATGTTCATAAATGAAGCTAGTAAGTGTGTGTGCTATGCCGCGTTTGAATCGTTTTTTTTTGTATGTACAATTTTTTACTTGATGTCAATATTAAATATTTTTTAAAAAAATATGAAAATATGTAACTTTTTTTTACAAATATTTTTTAAGATAAGACTTTTTTACTGTCAACTTTCACTCATTTTACTTCAATAAACAAGTTAAAACAGTAAAAATTAAATTATATGTTGGAGTATGAAAATTATTTGAAGCTACACAAACGAGTGTACGTATTTACTATTTATCCCGCTTTGATTTTAATTCAACTTTTATTCCCATTCCATTTTATACAAAAAGTCAGTTATAAAAATTACAATTTATTTAATCCCGTTGGCCATCACACAAAGAAACATAACCTTTGCCCGCATAGAATGAAAGAAAAAGACTAGGCCAATCAAATGGACTTCGTTTTTAAAAATATTGCTTTTAAAATTTTGTATGGATTTCATCAAGAATGGAAAGATGGAAAGTTTTATCGGTGAAGAAGAGATCCCCCTTTACTTCTTGACGGCATAGTATGTGGCACTGGAAAAATAGCAAAATATAAATAAATTAGTGTCACTCTTCATTAAAGGTATATTGATTTGAAATCGTTTTTCATATAACTGTTGATTTACCATTTGGGAACAATCTCTGGCTCCTCGCAGGTCAAAGTGGCGTCATTGACAACTTTGCCCTCTCCACAAGAGATAAGACGGGGATAGCCATTGACGCAGGTGATGAGTCTTCCACAGTCTCCAATGGAGAATCTTGGGTATGGCCAGAACTTGTAGGCGAGAGTGCCAGGTTCAACCTTGTCGGGACAACGGAATCCGACGACCTCTGTAAGTCACAAGACAAGGGAGTTAATTTAGGCCACTAAAATAATATAACTGACCTCCAAGAAGTGTGTAAATTGGTTTTGAAAATTTACCTTCTGGGTTGCAATGTTCCAACAAGAGATCAGGCCAGTTGCAGGAGTGAGTCTTGTCATCATAGGCAAGGCCGGGTTCACATGGGGTCTCATATGGCACACCGTAGGCGCACTTGACGTAAGAGGTATGACAGGAGTGGGACTTTGGATAGATTCCGAATTGGTAGAGACATCCTGGAGTGGAGATAGCGGTTACTGTAAGATTTAGTCAAAAATGAATTTTAATTTTGAAACTTCAAGTACGAATCAAGTTCACGCAATTAAAACGATCGTTTTCTCTTAATTTCCCATTACTCTCAGCCAAACGGGTGTCGCAGTTCACGGCCCAGTTGTAATTACAGTGATTGTGGACAGCGCCTTTTCCATCGAACATCAATCCATTCTCACAAGTCTCAAGGGTCAAGGTTCCGTTCTCGCATTTGTAGAACTTATCGCAGTATTCGGGGTGACCGTGGACAGCCAAGCCGTAAGTGTCTGGGCAAGGTGGAGCTCCAACCAGGGAGTATTCAATGCCTGCAAAAGTACATATAAAAGTGCAGCCGTTAATATTTTGGCTCATTCCATTCAACACACACCGTCCTTTAAAGTCATTCGTATTCAAATACAGCAAGCCATTTTCTTCAAAAAATACATTCAAATTGAATCCCGTTTATATTGATCATGAAGTTGCTCATCTTTTATGAAAAAAAAATCTACCAAAGGATGGCTTGTCATTAGGCATGGACAGTGATATATTATAGCTGGGATCATATTGTTGAATTAATGATGTAACTTGCTTGCATTTATCTATGCATTTCAATCAGAACTAGAATCATTATGTTAAATACAACTATTTTACGCATCCAACTGCACCCATTCCATTTTTTGCATACAGTACTTTTCCAGACTATGTTGCATTTTGCATTGCGACTATAATTACTAATTACAATTACACTTGCAGTTGCAATGGGGTGATCATGATTAATAAAAAACTTGGATTTTAATCTTCAACAGTCAAACAAAAATCTAATTCTAAGCATTGAAGCTGATTGTGAGTAGCAGTTTCTCAAGTATCATCGCTAAAAATTATACTTGAAGAAATAGACTATTTTATCCAGCAGATAAGCTCAGATTCGCGTCCTTATTTTAATTTCCTTTACATTCCAAATATTATTGTTATTCAGGTTGATCGAATAATGTAGAGAGTTCAAAGAACGCAGCAGAGTAAATCAAACGAGAAAGATAATACAACTGGCAAAACGCTGATAAATTCTAAAACTACTTAAATTCTTCCTGTATATTGTACCGCAAATACAACTTGATTTTATAAGAAGCCTCACTTACCAGCGACACAATGGACCAGCCCAACAGTCACGAGAATGGCCACGAGGGATGCCCGAGTAGCCATGATGTCTTTGTCCTAAAACAACAGCAACAAAAAACAGAAATTGTAATAATAATACCGGAAGAAAATAAATACTAGCTCATTATAAATTCTGCCCCAGGAACTCAACAGGACAACAAATAAATTGTACCATTTATATAAGAACTCTCATAATTGTTACATAACTAGAACTAGAGAAGCTGAACTATAGAATTTATTTGAAGAAAAATCTTAAATCTTATATATGCATATAATTTTCACTATTTGAAAGAAACCACAGAACAAACCACCCGCCAATTTTTTTTAACAACCACATTTATTTTATTTAACATGTCACATACCTTTAATAAGATATGAAATGTATTATAGGTACAACCTTCTTACTATGCAATATTTAGCAACTTTGTCTTTTTGAAATAGTAACCCTTCTCTATAAAAACGACTGCTTTTAGGAGGAGCGTCAATTTCCTGTCCCCTTCTCCGCGACAAAAATATGAGGACGGACGTTGCTAAACAGATTTGCAAAATATGTTCTTATCTTCCCCCAATTCCTTTTCACCCTTTTATGACGAACCACCCCTCCCCTTATCTTGTGAAAGGGCGGGGGGTCGAGGGTAGTAGATGTAGGTACTATAATTCTTTTTTTTACTAACCTTAAGAAAATATGGGCAGTTGAGGTGACTATCACGTAGGTTTTCTTTTCGAAATTGAATAATAATGTGACTGTGTAACCCTCACTGGCTCGCTCACAAAACGCACTCGAAACAAAAGAGAGTTAGTGCACACTGGCGAGCAGTATACTGTGGCACGGTGTCCTGGCAAACTGAACATTTTTTTTGGTTCATGGGATAATCATCATAAAGCGTTTGGGGTCTCCTTTCTTTCATGTTATGTTATATGACTATATTTTTTTCTTGGCCCTTTTCCTTACATTTCATGATATTTATTGCTATTGTTATACCAAACCAAATGTAACGAAGTGCTCTTTTTTCTCTCTGATTTTTTTCCAATGCAAATGATCATGGCTGCCATATTGCCGTTCGTGTAGTTATAGTCAATAGTCATCACATAATACATTCATGTTAGCATAGAATCAAAGCATTGTGCCAACTTTGGCTTTGTCAGTTCAGTTCATTTCATTATTATTTTACCATTTATCAATAATCACCCCCTTTCATTTTAGTTTATGTGTGGACATCATTTCAGTTATGTCCATTTTATAGGTTAAATCATTAAATGTGTTAGGGGAAATTTACATGCAAAAATTCTGTTAATGTACATTATCTATATGAGTAGAGCAGAAAAGGAGCCGTGCTAGTTAGTGCTTATCATAATGCCAGAATGCAACATGACTAGCCAGGATTTTTTTCAACTGTACAAGGTTCCCCACGGCCGGCCCTGCCAGGGCTTGGATTTTTTTGTCAACATTTGAGCGTTCAAAAAGATTCGAGATCTTGATTATTGAAGGTTGTCATTCCCTATTGAAGATGGAACAATGAAGCAGCAAAGACTAAATAAAATGTGGACATGATCATGATATGATCCGCAGCACATTACGTTGAAATGCTCATTTCATGCTCTCACGTTCATACTTTGTCGTTCTTTGTGTCTCTCGTTGTGTACGTTATTGAGCTCAATCATTGTGTTCAATAAAGGGATAATATAGAATAGAAGCCAGCGCATGACATGATGTACTTTGCATTGGATTGATAAGGCACTTTATACTGAAAACTGGTATTTGCTTAGAGAACAATAAATTATTGTGAGGGTTTGGCTTTTTTCGCTTCAATTAAGGTGGAAGTAGTTAACAAGGAGGAACGAAGTATTTAGTTAGGATAAAAATGCTGATAATTTATTATAGCAGAAAAAAATGTTCATTGGTTTGGTGTTGGTTTGCATTTTGTACTAATATGACTTTGCACATGTAGCTGATCTTAATTGCATTCACTCACCAGCTTATCGACTTATCGACTCCTGTTCAAAAATGTGGATCGTATATAGACATATTTTAGAGATGTAATCAATCAGGCTTGAAGCCAACTAAGAACACACAGCTTTACAGAGTACCTTTTGCAATTGAAAATAAATTGGTTTTTATGTGGAAGTACACAAGAAACCAATCAATTCTCTGTGGAGCTCACACAGTTACAAGTTACAATTATTTTGAGCTGTATGTCCTCATTGCATTCTGTATTGCACTCAATTGCCTACTGGCCAGCAAGTAAAGTCACTTCTCTAACTGTTGTAAACATTGTTAACTGACTAAGAAAGATGAATATATAGAGAATGTGATTGGTAAACTATTTGTTTGACTGGGGAGAGCATGCATAAAGAGTTTGGTACGAGATTTTTTCTATAACTTTTTGATCAATTCAACAGATTATTGGGGAATTTCATTTCATGCACCACTTACTTTGAACAGACACAACATATAATAGAAACATATGTAGATAGATAATAGATATATATCTGTAGTTTCTTATCATATTCGCCAAGGGTTTTTAATTGACGTCTGACGACTAGGCGTTGCCTTGAAAGGGGAGTCGAGATCTATACGTAATTGTTTAATAGTTAGTGGAGATTTGTCTCCTTCATATTACATACATGCCATTGTATGCCAAGTACATTGTGCAAGTCAAAAAAACGTAAATGGATTGTAATGGATGGTTAAAAATGTGAGAACGTTAACATTTTTTCCATTTTTAATGGGAAACAAATGACTTGTTTGAATGAATTGCATTAAAAAATAATTAATTTTCTTGTCCAGCAGAAGCCTCAGACTGAACATGAGACTGACCTTTGGAATGGGCTAGGCTGGTATGTAAATGTCACCACGAGAAAGTAAAAAGAAAAACAACAACAACTCTAAAAATAGCTGGGGAACTCTTGAAAGGTTCCCTGGCCCTGGTATAAAAGGTACAAGGATGAGTAGATACCTACGTGGCTGTGTTTGTCCCTTTTCATGCCCTTGCCCAAGTCGAGCCATTGCCAGAGAAAGTGTCCTTCAGAGTGTGGACTTGGATAAGGATATTTTTAGTCAATTTCAGTCTTTGTTGCCCGATCAGAGCTTAAAAGTGCTCCAAAAGTACCCAAATTACTAGAATAATGATGATTTGTATTATTTGCAGATTAACTCAAATATGGAGATTCTTATTCAAGTAAATCCTAAACGTAATTGATATAGTTAGCCACGAATAAACCGGAATACTTATCAGAAGATCGATAGTGCAGTTTACTGTGGTGTAAAATGAAGATCAGTAATCTGCGAAAATGTTTGTTAGATCTTCTAGAAATTTTTATTTGCTAACCGATCATTAAGTTTCAAATTACGTAGGCACTATTGCCACACACGCGCTCACGCCATGCCCCTCTCTCTCTCATGACATGATCCCCTGCACGCACAACCCATCAAATCAATTAATCACCCATCTCATTTCATGTACAAATTGATCTGATTATTGCTCCACATCCATCCATCCCCATCGGCCCTTTAAGGGAGGAAGTGAATCCCTACTCGAAATTGGATCATTGTTTGCCCTTAACAATATTTCAAACAATTCGAAACAAATCTTGTCAGTTGCATAAGCTGATTCACTGAAACATATTTCATGTCTATATCACATTGTCTATGCTTACATATATCTCTCTCTCTCGTCGTCAGTCATTCCGTTGAATTTTATGAATTGCATGGGACAAACAAGTTTTTTTTTCATTCATAAAATCTGATTTATTCACACATTCAAACAAATTACATATAAAAAGCTATATTATTATATTTTCTTTGTAATTCATGATGAATTAAATGGGCTACAATCTATTAGCACAAATTGCTACACACGACAAAATAACGGCAGACACGACGACGACATAATACGATGGTATTACAATGATGACCACATGTCACTACCATAATCGCCCTGTAGTACAGTTTAATTTAAATAATATCATAATAATCATAATCATAACACAATTCATTCTGTCAGAAATAAAATTGCATCATGAGCTGATGGAATGCTCACCCCAACCATTTTTTCGCCGCCAGTGATAAGCCAAGACCATGCAGATATTTGGAAGAGAGTTGAATGAATTGTTTGTTACAATTACGCAATCCAAAACTTGCAAAAATGCATTTGAATTCAATATTTTTCAAACCCCCTCATCTAACTCTATATCCCTAGTCATATGTGTCATCTATAAAACTATCATAAATTATTTAAAATCATAAGTCTTTTTTTTCGAAATATTACTTCCCGGAACGATTTCAGTCCATATATCTTTTGCTTAAGGATGGGTGGTCCCGTCGTAGAACCCTTCATCAGTGCCAAATGCAGACAAAGGACAAACAGTTATGCTGAAGATTGCCTCATCATCATATTATAATCGTTATTTACTTGTTTATCAGAATGCATGATCAGTGAGTGACTATTTAAATTTCTTGATTTGATTTACGACCAATTTCTGCAGAGTCATCTCATCGAGTTGGATAATAGCTTGAAAGGCTAATTTTGGTAAAAGGCTATTCATCTAAATTCAATTTTGTTTTATATTTAGTAATAATAAAAACAGGATGAATTAATTTTAGATGATTTATTACTGTTCAGGACAAATGTTGAAAGAACTGAATTTAAAAAATGGGCTGGTAGTGTAATGCAATTCCTTACGCACCCCGCCGACTACGTCTGGTTGACTTGTTTTCTTGGGCTTGTAAATCAAATTGGAATTATTGAAATTCCCAGCGTGAGCCAAATTAAGAAATGGGATTTATCCATTTGAAGAAGAAAATTACAAAATGGCAATTATCATTATCCCTATTTAAGTAGTCAGTCACCACAAAATTGTGTGAATAATTGGTAATGTTGATTGTTGTGGTGGCTGATGCTTTGCATCAACCTCAGAAATTGTAGCAGAAGAGTTTCAAAATGAGTTTAATTGAAACCGATATATGGAGCAAAGTGATTTAAATAAAATTGTACGTTTCCTTATTTCTAAATTCACTAAACCTCCTGTTGTCATTTTTGATAATTGGTAAAATGACATAATCAGGGAACAATTTCTTACCATCCCATTACATACTTTCTATTTTTAGTTCACCCCTGGCGAAACTGCCGGTGTGAGTTCCGATTTATCTCCGCGGGACACGGCACGACAATACTATTAAAATCCTATTTCAAGATAAAAATTGTCATTTGCATGATGATGACCGTAGGAAACTGTTAAGGGATGAATGAAAAGAGCAGCAGCAGCTCAATCTCAATCCGTTTTTAAATCGTTTCGTGGGAAGCCAATTTTCGTAATAAATTCCAAGAAAGGAGATGAAACGGCAGCATCGCATCGTGATCGGGATAATGACATAATGACCAAGAAAAAGTAAACTATGCAACTTCACCAAATCCACTCCAAAGGAATAAATAATGCATCAACACAATCCGAATTTCATGTTCAAAAAAGAGTCTTTTTTATTTTGTAAAAAAATTTCTTCCCATCTTCCTCTCTTTTAAAATGTCAGCCTCGCTTGTTCTCTCAAAAGAATAATTTGTTCTTTGAAATCTCTTCTTTCTTTCTTTCCCTTGTTCCCTTTCTCTGACAAAAAAATTTAACAATAATAATTAACTACTAATCATTACGCAATAATATATATATGCTTTTATAATATATTAAATTGTTTCTCTTTCCCTAAAAAATAAGATCTTTTTTGTGTAAGGTATACAAAAATAGTATAATAATAGACAACATTAAAATTGGTATACATAATATTTTTTTTCGCTAAAACATTTTCATTTTTGAGTGTTGTTTTTAAATAGGTGTTTAAAAAAAATTGGAAATACAGCTTATCTATAGGTTTCAGGTAGATTGTTATATGTAGTGAGTGGGGTAGCTTGATGTGATGATGTGATACAATTTTTTTCTTTCGTATTAAATGACATAATTATATAAAAAACGGTTGATATGTTATGATATGATCATGACTCGGCGGATCCTTTTTTCAGCTGTCCTTTGAATACATTTTAACAATAAAAATAAATTGGACTAAAGTAACGTATATATCCTTGCTCTAGTTCTTGTCATCATCGAACCACTTCTCACTATAAAGAAAAAAAGAAAGAAAAAAGGAGAACCACATTATTAATAAAAATTATTATTTTTTCATACATATTCATCTTCATTTACATATGCAAAATTAAAGGTAGCAGTTCAGATCTATAATACAATTTTGGTGCAGTTTTTGTTTTGTGCTGTGCTATAGTAAGGCGTGTTGATTGAAAAAAAAAGTGTCAAAAAGATCATTGCATACATATTTAACAGAGATACGGAAGGAGGCAATATAATTTTTTTTTGCTTTGTATTGCTCTTTTGAAGATCAGCTTCTTCGACAGTTGAGATGGAAGAAAAAAGAAAGATAAAAAAGATGTGCATGTGCACCCAGTGCCAAGTACCAATTATTTTTTTGTAATAAAATGGTTATCTTGCCTTCAGATTGTTGCTTCATTTAAACATTTAAATTGTTAGTGTTGAGGGAGGAGGGTGAAGAACCGGTTTGGGGACAATTATTTTATCTGATTTGCGCCAGAACTGTTTATTAATCATAAAAATTCGTCTTTCTTAATAATCTCGTTATGGAAAAAAATCGAGCCATAATAATATGAGGTGTGACTCATAGGTATATGACCACTGTTATGTTGTTATACTCGTATGTGTGGAAAAATTATTGTCGAGTATTCTTTTTTTATGATGATTGATTTTGATGGGATTACGATGTTTGTGAATAATAAATAATAATTTAATTATGAGTTACGAGGTGAGATCAAGGAAATAAAAAGAAAATGTTGGATTTTGGCTTACCATCCAGGAACGGATTCTGGATCCTCGCACTTGAAGTTAGCCTCATTGTACACGGTTCCAGGTGGGCAGGAGCCGAGTTGGGGCTGGATTCCGTTTCTGCAGATGTAGAATTTCTGGCAGTCCTCTGGATGTGGGTAGGTTGGATGGGGAAGGGGCCTTCCGTTGTTTCCGAGGACGTCAGCGTCTGGGCAGGAGAAACCGTCAGCGAGCTTTTCTGTTG
>JAQIWX010001510.1:0-10032 GCA_034696785.1 Lepidocyrtus cyaneus
TTTTTTTTGAACGATTGTATTTTTTGCGTATAAATTTTAAACATTTCAAATTCCTGATGCTTGAAACAAACTCATCGTTTTCCCAGATAACGTTTTGCGCTCGCAGTCGGTATTTTTTTTTGTCAAATAAAATTTTAACAACCCTTCCGTTCTTGCTCAGTGATCATGAAAATATCCTTGATGGTGTTAACATTTTAACTAACCTTTTTTTACCCCCAAAACATATACATTGTTTTAAGACTAAACTATATAGTCAACATGGCTGCGTGGAGGTATGGTTAGGTAGGCAACTCATGAATGAGTTCCCAGCGGAATGAAAGTAATAAAATAAAACAATATGGGATATTCATCCAAGTGCACGAATTTAAATACCTAAGTTCATGATATCACGGCGTGGTGGTTTTGTACTGTCAAAAATTTCATATTCCCCTCGTAAGCATTTTTATCTAAACACAAAATTTTCGCAATCAAATTGAAGTCTGAAATTAATTTTTTTTTTGAAAATAAAAAGAGAACCTACCCATTCGAGTACTTTTTTTACTCTTAAAAAAAAGGAAAATAGTGGTGAATGAGACGTCGACAGACGACAAAGCCATGGCTATATAGTATGAGAACTGAAGGAGGAGTTTAGAGATGAGATTAATGCTTTCGCTATGGTTTGATAGGGAATCATATTAAGCTTCCTGTGCAAAAACCATGAGACCTTGCCAAACCTCTCATTTCACACCTCAGTCAACCGTAACTTGCCCTTCTCTTTATTCACAGTCATTATTTTTTATTATTCCCCATTTTTATTCTCAGTCTTGCCTACTGTTATTTGCCTGTCTTCTTTTTTTTTGTTCTTTGCTATTTCAAGTGTGTCCACCTGAATGTATGAACGTCCACGTATGCTCTCAAAAATGGGATGATTATCACATGCATGCATGCGTGTACATAACGTGAGCAATGAAATGTCTAATGTTTTTTTTACCACTGGTTTCGTTCGCTATTCAGATAGGGACGTACCATGCTCACTTTTTTTTAGACATCTCCATCGACGTCCTCAAAAATAATGTTTTTGAATTCACGTTTGATAAAAATGATAATCTGAAAGAAAGAAAAAACGACGATGTTGGGGGAACGTTGGAGGAGGGCACTCGACCAGAATAACAACGGAATAGCCAATTGTTTGTGATTTATTATTTTCGAAATGACGAACGAAGGTACATGGTGGTAGCGGTAGTCATGTCGTCTTATCCACATAACACCATTGTATTAAAATAAAAAAAGTTTTTTTTTGGGGAAAGCGGAATATCGTGGCTTTCAATAGCAACGTAAATATATATAATACACGACATTTACATCCTCTCTTCATACGATGATTGGATGTTTAAAACGATAATATGAAAAAAGGATGGCATTCATGTTGAATTTTGAAATCATCCCAACAATAACGCTCCTTCGGGATGGACCAACAATATTTTATTCTTATAAATGTTGCTTTTATATTGAAAAAAAAAATAGTTCTTTTGTTATGTTTTTATTTCACAAAGAAGTATTAGGTATTTATCCAATACCAGTTGAGAGAATTAACCTTGGAAAAACATAGTCAATTGTTGCTTCGCAAATTGCCGAAATTACGAGGAAATTATTAGTGTCAACGTGTAGGGTAAAAAGTTTCTAATTGGTGGGATCAATTCAAATTCTCATTCTAAGCTACAACCTTACGTAAAATCCTGTCGTTATATCGTAGCCGGGACCATAATCATCTCGATAGTTGTTTTTATAAATAGGAAACTTCATGTTGTAACGTATAGGCAATTTCCATTTTTGATCTGTCTCCAATCTCCGTTTCTAACAATGAAGTGGATAAAATATTCAAATAATATATGTATGTACCTGAGTGATACATAATATGATATAACTATTACTAAAAATGTTATGCTACATTGGTGATGGAGCCATTTCTACTGTCTGGTAGCTACACAATTAGGTACTATAACTATGATGATATCACCTCTTTCGTGTTATTTTGTAAACAACTGTTTTGAAATAAAAAAAAGAAACAGAAAGGGATGCAAGGATGCAAAGTATTTGACACGGCTGACAAGCACTTTTTTGGGATCATTTTCTCTCGTCCCAGTAGTATCAGTATCACTACTATCAACACTTATTTCTTTTTTTATCCCAACATGTTTCCCATCCATTCAACCATCAACTAACCGACAACGTCATCATTTTCATGTGTTGATGTTGGTGATGATGATGATGATAATTATTATCATCATGGCATCCTATTGTCAGGTTGGCATTGTTCCATTCATACTCTAGATATTATTATGTTCCCTCCTGAAATTTCAGTGGGATTGAATAAGCTACTCTAGATTTTGTTTCTGTCTTACACAACTGGTATCAATTGAGTTTTGAGGCATGCACGTAGTTATGTAATATCTGAATAAAATATATTGTTGTAAAAATTATATTTGAAACGTACAAGGCTTGTTTTTATTTTGCCGCTATCTGTTCGTTCAATTCAAAAGATACAATTCAAACAGTTGATGAAGAAGGAAGGGCTTTGGATAATTTGAAACTATTTTTCTTTCACAGTAACAACATCATAAGTAAATGTCTTCCACCAATAGTTTTAAGATCAAAGGTTGCATGATTGTGATATGCCATGATAATAATTCAATTTAGTGTGTGATATGGGCAATGTGATACAAATTTGTAGGGTTAGTGACTAGAAACAAGATGAACGAGACTTGACCTGACCCTGACCTTGAGTCTCGCGCCATTAGTAACAAAATAAATGCCAAGAAATAAAACGAAATCGTAAAATTGTAGCATTACCGTTTTTAAATTACTTAGATTTTAGTATTCTGACTTACCGACAAAGTTTTTTTTAATGATCTACGGCAATTTGAATGATTAACAATATCCGTGGAGAATTGATTTACCGTAAGGTTTTGCTGATGCCATGTTGCATACATGTTATGGTGTGTGCCGAAAGGTGAATCCACTTGGATGGCATCTATCGGGATTTCTTTGTTCCGGGTTTCCCCATAGCGATTTAAACTCCATGATTGAAAGTCCTCAAGTATGAATGAAATAAATGTATGCAAAAAAACATTAAAAAAACTCTGAAATTATGTTGTAAATAAACTTTATTTATTTATTCTTGCGCTCTTATATTTTACTAGAACATCATCATCGCGTGAAATAATACTTTTGAGTGGCTCAATTGAAAAACTTAACCTATATTAAACTTCCAGATTCCATGCACACTCTGGACCTCTACATACATATCTAAGTATATAACTATTTAATCAACTCAAAAGTTTACTTATACATATTATATAACAATGCTTGAATCTAAATGTTTGTGAGAAAGCAAGAGGAAAGTAGACATGGGATACACATAATTAAATTCAATTTTACAAATGTGTATTCTTGCAGCTTAATTTATTGTAGCCGTTGAAATTTGTTTTTATTGTGACTCCATATGAGTAGGCTGGTATTTAATATGTTTTTATTGTCATTCCACACCCCCAACGCTGACACTGTGTCTTGCAGACTCATTCTGTGAAATAGCTCGTTATAGTTGTTGTACTGGTGTATTACGATTTTCCACCCCGTAAACATTTTCTCGTCATGGGTATTACAAGGTATTAAGCTAAGGTAATCAAATTTTGCAGTATATTCATCAAGGTATCCAGGTAAGAATAATATATTGTCATTTTATGTTACTTTTACATACCTACCTACTTATTACTATCATTGTTTTTCATGAGTTTATAGGCTTTTATGCCCATTTATTATTGCCAAGAGGACGAAATGGGTGGGTGGTCTGAAGTTATTTGGACGGAGCTCGATAAAAAATATGATTGAATTTGCCGACAGACAATTTTTTCCATCATTCCTTCGTATTTCTAGATATTTAATTTGCTTAAAAAATCTTAACCGTCTAGCTTTAAATCTAATTTTATTATAGTAAAGGCATATGGATGTACAGAGCTACAATACTATTAAGGTGAATACTAGAGAGATCAAATTAACCCTTCAATTCCATTCCATACGATAAACAAAACGAGACACTAAACTAATATGTATTATAACATAGGTACGTAGACTGCTACCTAAAGTAGGGGAATTATTGGGGCGAAGCGAACATTTACTTAAATAACATAAAGCTGGCATTTGACTTGATACGGAATTGATTCATTGATTTACTTAAAACTCATTCATCCCTCATTTATCCTAACCAAAATATTAAGCCTAACTACGCCATTCATTCAACTGAACTCTACGAAAAACTGGGATTGCTAATAAAACATTCCGTATTTTAAGATATGAAATGAAAGTGAGCGAGCATTGTATAGTAATTGTGCTCATAAATTATTCAATACATATCGGGGGGAAAACTACGCATTCATAACGATTATTCTCATGAGTAAAGCTAAACAACGAAGACGAAGACTTGTTTTACTTAAAATGGTGTTCTCCTAGCTAATTAGTTAATTAATTCACGTAATTTATTTGTAACCTATTTCTAAGCCTGCAGTTTTTCTCGTGATGGGATCATCATCACTCATCATCATATTTATAATGAACAAAAGTAACGAAGGCTTCTTAAGTATTTATGATTTTTGAGTGGAAATGAGTGTGCTTTTATGCCAAATCTATATTATGTGCAAAATTACATGTATGAATGAATAAAAGAGCTTTCACTAAAGGCCAACTAACTTTACGGCATTCATACCGGGAGGACTTATTTAAGGCGAGCAACTGATTTGAAATGAATCAACTAGCAATAATTATGTACTGATGTGAAAGCTTCAAGTTGAAGTAATTATGTACTATCTTAATCTTAACTAACTATGATAATCTTAATGATGGACGAAGATTAAAAATGTTTTGGAGCCACTGCAATTAAAGCAGCGAAAACGTTTGCGATATCTTTTAGGTTATTATATATACTTAGGTGTTATTATTATTTTTTACATTTAATATTTTGTTGTTCCTACCAACCATAATACGGCTGATGTCTAGGTGGCACGGGGCCCATTAAACCAGGTGAAGGGTAGTAAGCTGTTGTAAGGGAGCTCGCAACTCCAGAACGGCTACTTAAGGCTCCCCAGTGTGAGTCATCCTGCATGCCATGACTCTGGCTTGGAACTCCATAGCCACTCAATCCTGTTGGGGGAGATGCTCCATTGCTCATCTGTTTGATTTAAAAAGGGAGAAGAAGAAAAAAAATAGACAATTAAATTGAAATTCTCAATATATGTAAAAAAATCAGCCTAACATCATGAGATCATTCAGGTCGTCGTGATAATCACTAATGTAGCCATTGTATTATAAATAGGCGTCGTATTTTCCTATTTTGCACAATAAAACAATCCAACAATGCAGCCACGCAGGAGTACGATGTACAGAATTGAATTGAAAGGGAATGTGACTTTTGCCATTCTTTTGTTCTTAAAAGGAGTCTTTTTTTTTCTTAAAAAAAAGATTTTCAATGAACTATGCTGATTTTTTTTCTGGTTTCCACAAATGAGCTAATTATCGTAGAAAAAAGTCTTGTTTGGCATTTGTGAATTGAAGACTCCTGAATATCCTCATCCCCTTTTTTCGTGACAATGGTAAAAAGGAAGAATGCACTGTGGAGGGAAAAAGCTTTTGCTTGTTTCATTTGTTGTCAAAATGCAACTGGTGAAGAAGGGAAAAGACCATGTGGTCTTGTCTTTAATGAATGATTCCTTTTGGACTGTTCTCTCGTTTTACGACCTTCAACTGCGCCCACGTAGAAAAAAAACACTGTGGAGTGTTAGTACAGTGACTGACATATGACAAAATCTCATAGAAAAGTTTCCCTTTAAACATGTAAAACTGAATGGGAGTTTCTCTAAACAAGAAAAACGTTTTCTAATGAGATGTGTTTAATTTTGGCAAAAAAGGCCGTGATTCACTACTTGACAAACTTGAAAAACATGAGACGTTTTTTAAGAATTTTTTTTTGGTAAATTTTGCTCCGCCAACCACGCTAACAAAAGTTATAATTAAACTAACCTGTGATGGGATCAAAGACGATGGAGTGCTCCCATATGCCGAACCCATGAGGGAATTTCCAAGAGCCGCGGCATAAGAAGCTGTTGCTGCCGCTGCGGCAGCAGACACTGCAGAGCTGCTAGTGGAGGGAGTGCCAACAGAGGATATTGATCCTGAAGCGGAGCCCGAGCCTGTTCCCGGCGTTTGACCGGACATGGGCATAGACACCGGACCCATTGAAGACATGGACGACATTGCTACTCCATTGCTGACCGACGTTGAGGTGGCGGAAACTCCGTTGACTCCTTGAGAAGTTTGAGGGGAACTGTACAAGGCACTGCTTCCTTCCACTGGACCTTAAGTAGAAAGAAATGAAGAATTTAATTGTAAAGTTTAATCTGTAAACATTTTCCCAAAATATAGAATCCATCCGCCTTATTTTTTTACACTATTTTCGTGAACATCAATTTTTTTCTTCTGCTTCCATTTTTATTTTCAATAAAGGCAAAAAGTGTGAGCTGGTGACAATGCTCCACACACGCGAAAAACAAACTCATGCCCGTCCTTTATTTTCAGCAATAAAAATTGCTTTATAAAAAATATGCATGCCTCTCATTCATTAGGGAACACAAATGCATGCCATTATAAATCACCTAGTCACTCACTTGCAATGATATTACATGGTTTGGTGACTTTCGTGACAATAGACAGTCATTATTCGTCGTAGGAGGCATGACTTACAAATAACAAAAAAAAAATCTCTAAATAATAATGCTACATTTCATTATACTCATTTGCTAGTTCTGCCATTCAAGCATTATTATTTGACTGTGCCTTCCATAATGGCTCACGTACGCCTTTTTTTTAAAAAGGAGAAGAAAAAAACAGGTTATGTTATGTTATAGAAAATAGCTCACAGTTGCTTGCTGCCGAAGGAAAATAAATCAGTATAGTCTACGCCTTATTCATCTGTTTCACCAGGCTGGCTATATGCTTTTTTAGTTTTGGATGGAGGGACAGATACAAAACACGAAACAAACGTCAGAAGAACAAGCCTAAAATATATAAGCATGAATGTGGCTGGCTGACAGGATGGCTCTGTGAGCGATGAAAGTAAAAGTGTATTTCTAGTACAAAAGAGATAATTTTTACATCGTGTCATCATGCTGAACACCACGCCTCACTGAAAACATGGATTCCACATTTTCTCGCAATGAGCCTGCCTCCCTGGCAGTAAAATGGATAGATAGACAGATAAATGTAGGGACTACATAATCATATCTACCTTTCAGCATAAGTATTTTCCTGTCCCTAATCCCAATCAAAACCTGTTTTGCCTCAGGCCAACTAGCTTACCGAGGGAAAAGGCATAATAAGATTGCGTTACTTGTGTCATGTTGCTGTAAGGTTGGAGGAAGACATGTTTGCCAGTTTTGTCTACATTTTTGTTAGAAGTTCTGCCATGTGTGAGTATTGTTTTTCATATGAAGGACTCCAAAAGTTGAGAAATCTTACTGTGTGAAGAAGATGGTCCAAAGTGGGATTCGTGGTGTAAGGAGTGATGATGCGGATGGGAGAGTACGCCGTAGGAAGAGGAGGATGTGGGGTAAACTGGTAATCCCATCCCCATTCCTCCGCTATTTCCGTAGTTACTGCTGCCTCCACTCGTAACTTGCTTCCGGAGCCGGGCTCTCCTGTTACTGAACCAGACCTGTGTAAAAAACAAATAAAACTGATCAAAATCATGTAAATTTTATTTTTAACACATAAATTAAATCCATAAGATTTGTCCTAATTAATTTCGGTTTTATTCTTTGTATGAGTGAGTTTCACTGATGGAAATAATTAAGCCGTAACAGTTTATCTTTCATTTGATCGAATGTCAGCTTCCGTATGTAAATCAAGCATCTATTGTCCTCGTTTGCAGTGAGAAAAGAAAGCAAACGGTTGCAGGTTCATCCAATCGCTTAAGATAATTTCATACAGAGAGCTTCGAAGAACAGAAGGGTGAAGAAATTGAATATAACAGACAGACAAAATCGTATTTGTGTAAGTCATCATTTTGCCAAGGGGTAAATGAGCAAAAAAATGATTAAATTCTTATTCATTTTTTACACGATGAGCTACTAGATGAATGCTTTAGATAACCTCTCTCGTATGTTAAGTTGTATTATCTTTGGTAGATCATTTTAATTCCGTAATATGCATAAGTTTTGTTGATCAGCCAACAATCTCGCTGTTGTTACCAACAAAATATTATTAAAACATCGCGTATTGCCCCAAAATCTCGTTCTTGCGTGTCTGCTCATCCCAAAATGATACATCTCATCATCACATTACCAACGCCAGATCTTGTATGTTTACATAGGATTATAATTATTTCTCCTGTCAAGTTGATTGGATTTTTACACTCATATTTGTTGAGCAGAAGGACAAATGCTGTCAAGAACTGCTACTGCCGCTGATATTATTCAGGGAGCTGAGTCACTCATTTCACTACACCACCACCAGCTTAATAATATTCTTTCATTGTAGGCGGGCAACCATATACCCTCCACGCACGTCTAATCCATCTTCAAAACTCACATCAGAAAAGAAAGCTAATCTTCCTTGCTCATCTTCATCAGCATCATCATCATCAGCCCACTAAGAAAAATCTACAGTAGCCGTAACTTGACCGAAATGAAAGCAAACACAAATTTATTATCCCCTACCAAACTACTGCCTCACTACGCAATTTTTCATTTTAAAATGAAGAGTTTTGAAACTTACGTCTCAAAACTTGACGTTGATGAGAATAATAATAAAAAAGGAAAAGATGAGCAGAGCAACTGGAGTAATAGTGTAAAATAGTAGCCAAAAATAATAATAACAATAATCCATTATTAATTCACATGCAGTTTTGACTGTTGAAGTTACGCATTATCAACTTTTTTATAATGAGGCTCTCCGTTCACACCTCTATTGTTAGCCAAGTTAAGTTGTATTTTTTTTAGGTTTGGCTTGTATGGTGGCATGGACTGGGATGATGTGCGCGGTGGCAGTAATGAGTTTACAAATACTAATAATGATGATGATGATGATGTAATAAAAAAACTCTTAAAGCATTATTCTCACATTATTCATGACTCTGTTCCGTTCTCGCTGACCATCCTCGCAAATGAGTCGAGTCATCATCGTGATTAAATTATTATCATTATTTACTGCTACTAACTCCATTTTCGGTCTACCAAAAAGGAAGAAGGATCGGGATCAGGGAAAGGAAATTAAATCATTACAACACCCTACATTTAACACCAATGCAAGGTTTACATCAACGGAATCCACTAAACTAATGCGGAGTACAAGTTTATTTATTTATTTTTGTAAAAAAACATCATAGAAAATTACAAGTCTACAAAAATATTTTTAACTTGTCCCGTGTAAATATGGACAAACTACTTTCTTGTTTTCGTAGCAATTGAAGCAGATTAATAGTTTTTCTCTCCCTCTCTTGAGCCATCATTTTATTCCACTTTCATTTCCTGCTTCACTGAACGTGAGTCTGCTTGGTTTGCTCTGCTCTAATGAGGGAGCTCAATCTTTTCCCTTCCCCAGCAAACAAAACAATGGAGGCGGATGCAAAAAAATGCACTGAAAGAAGAATTAAAATCCTCGACATGATTTTACAGAAAATGTGGAAAACAAGGACGGATAGCTGGCCTCAAAAAGTCGCTAAATGAACAAAAATCCATCGGAGCTAAAGAGAGAGAGAGAGAGAGAACAACAGAAGGCAACAGTTTTGTATGGGTATGGGTTTGGTGTACGGAGGAGTAATAAAAAAAGAGGATCATAATGACTTGCAGATTATTGAGAATTGAAAAAAAAGTGTAACTTGGCTACAATGAGTACACCAATTTCCCTTGTTCCCACTAAACTATACTTGACTCGAAAGAGTAAAACATGCATGTCGCTGTTGCCTCTTCTCCTTTTGTTGTTTCCCAAACTCTTCAATTGTGGATGATG
>JAQIWX010001511.1:0-10032 GCA_034696785.1 Lepidocyrtus cyaneus
CTACTTTTTATAGGATCAGGAAGAAAACGAAACAGAGAGAGCTTTTTACTTTCACCTATAAGTTGGTTTTATGCATCCACATCCACCTTGTGTGTCTGTAAAAACCGTATCTGCTTGCTATTTAGCTCACAGACATTCATCTATCCTGTGAAACCATGTGCCACGCTACCGTTTTTTACTCCTGCCCTTTCAAAAGATTATAATAAGTATGTAGTGAGGATATCCACCCATGTGTGGGAGCTGGGACTGACTTCACTTCATAAGTGAAAGTATGGCATATAAATTCATACGAATATGGGCAAAGATAATATTGGGCTAGTTTTTGACTTCTTCTTCTGCGGTGCACACACAACACATACAAATATTTCATGGGAAAATACACGCATCTAGTTATGTCGTTTCATTCCTTCTTTCTTAAAAAAAAGTTCACAAGAATTTCGAGGAAAGAGATGGAACGAACCAAATGAAGCTCTAAACAGCTATGTACTAACTTACTTTTTTCACGAATTTTCTGATGGACGGTTAGGTATATGGGTACGTGTTTCAACCGGCCTTTCCCGATATCCATGCAGGTAGATCATTTCATATATGCTCTCGTCCATCCCATTTATAATTATTAAACTTCTCGGAGACTCAGGTGAGCAGTACGAAAAGAAGTTGGGAAATTGCAAAATGTACTATTCCACCAAAGGCTGTACCTTTGCGCTGAAGTTGGGCTCCTTTTTGAAACATAACATGACTTCCAATGACAGAAACTCTGAAGTTTTTACTGGGGAAGGGGGATATACATAATATAAACATTATTTTAGGAGCAAGCTATGATCAGCCCAATAATAATAATATCGTGGGGAGCTTCATAAAAAGTGTAAGCATGTACATTCCGCTATTCTTCTGCTTTTCTTGCCAAAGATCTATAATCTCACATCTTGTTGAACTTGGAATGAAATTTGAACTTGACTTGAAAATTACACATAGAAAATAAAAAAAAATTTTATAATAATAATTTTCTTCTTCTTTTCTTCATGTTGAATTCACCAATCAGGATTGGGGCAAAAATAGAAGTAATAATCTGGATCTATGATATACATGTTCCATGTTGGGTAATAGTTTTAGCAGAGAATTGTATTTTATTTCTCTGGGAAGGGTGCGAATACATAAGGCTTCAATTTACTTTCTTCTATTGAGCTTCTCCAGGATACACAGATTAATAGTGTACGGTGGATTCCCCCCACCTTCCTTCTGTAGTTACGTGTTGGCAGATACCAGGCTAGAGCAGATGGCATGGACGTGAAAACAATTTAGCCCATGAAAAACTAAATAATAGCTACCCATTGTAGATTTGAAGCTCCAAATCTTGAACCTTGTATTGATTCATGCTGAATTCATCGAACAATTATACCAATGTCCGGCATACTATTCGATAGGTACAGATATCGATTTGAAAAGATTTATAGAATATGATGATCATTCTTAACTGAAGTGGCTGCATGAAAGGTATTTTTTTCTATTCAGGAGTACTTAAAATTGGCAAAATAAAATAAGCGAACATTGGTACTATCCCTATGATGATTCTCCTTCAGTCTACTAATCCCTTAAAGAACTACTAACTAATTACAAATCTGTTGTTACAGCAAGTGAAACCTTATATGATGCTGTAATAGTAGATGGGTATAACGACGAAATCTAAAGACCATTCCAACACTTGTAAAAACTGATAAGATCTCGGTGAAGAGCAAGTAATTCCACTATAGTTTGAGAACTACACACTACACACAGTACCCAAAAGCAGTTTTTGGCTATACCTATGCACCCTTCGTTTAAGCTAGTAGTATGTATGGTGTGGTGGTCTAACTGCTAACGCATTTTGGGATGTTTTCTATGAAATAAACATGCGGATTTGGATTTTACCCATCACATCAGAATATCGCATCGGGGATGTAACACCGTTATGGGGGAAAACTAAGGAGCTTTCTCTTCAGCTCCTGGCCTCGCTCCTGCCTTGCATGGGTTTTCTTGTTTTCTCATAGCCAGTTTTCGACTTTCCATTTAGTACTTAGAACTCCTGATATTTTTTTTCCTTGCGTGCAGTGTTGTCCATTAAGGTTTGGAATACTCTTCGTCACGACTGAAATGATTATCATTCCCTGGTTTTCCACCAAAAAACTTTTTACCTTTATTTTTGTCTTGCCTTAGTTTATTTCCTTTTTCTCATGACTACGAATGCAAGGGAAAGGAGATAGGGAGAGAGAGAGAGAGAGAGGAGAATAATAGTGTTAAAAAGATGACAATGAGGAAAGCAAAAAAGAGAATGAGTTCGTGCATCCCACCACTTTCTAATATTGCTAATATCATTTTATACCTACAAAGTTTTCCGTCCTGGAAGTCCAACTTTTTTCTTCTTCATTTTCCCTCCTTTGCTTTACTTACTTTTTTCTTCTGTACATATGATTTTATTTCTCAAATGAATTGTCCAAAATGAAGCCACTGTCAAAGTGGAATAACTTTTGATCACAATGCACAATTTACTAGACTAATTCCATGTTCTTCTTTTTGTCGCTAAACCAGGTAGTTCCACTGTGGAAGAAGTCAAAAAAATAGCGTATGTATGATATTATGAAAGTTGACGTAATGGAAGAAGTTTTTTTTTATATCCGAGTGCAGCCCCCTCATATGTTTTAAATTTTAACAAGAGTTTCTGTCCCCGCTTGCACATTTGTTAAATTACATTGTGAGGCCGGATTCTGGGACAATTGGGTATGAAGGCCGCAAATTATGTATGACACAGACTAAAATTAGGATACCTGGCTAAACCTTCAGGTATGCGATGTACACGGATGATTGCAATCAATGCACCTGGAATGACTGTAATAAATATAACGATAAAATTATATGGTTTGGTGGAAACACAACTCCTCTTTCGTTTGTATTAGTTGTCATGTGATGATATATTCCATTGCTGCTCCAGAAATCGGTTGGCTAAACTGCTCCAAAGTCTAGCGAATGGAATGGCAAGGAAAATCTGCCTTGGAACACTTCCACTTCTGTGACGTGCAGGAAGTGACTGGCATTAGCTATTATTTCAAAATTCGAGCTCCATTTTGTTACTCTACTATCAGCGTATAATGATAATGATTTATTGATATGAAAACAACCTTGTGCAATTCGGCATAACATTTTCTTCATCGTCTGCTAAGTACAAAGAAATTACATTTTGTACCTATGGATTTATGGTAACAAAAAAAGACTAGAAAAAAAAAACATTTCTCCACTTGCTTTTTTTATGCGTGGGGCGTTGGTCCTTCAAAATAAGTGGAGAGTAGAAAACCAGCGAATAATTCAAATAAAAAGAAGGTCCTGCTTCTATGGATTGGTGAAACCTCCTATATCTTGTAGGGAACTTTTTATAATTAGGTAGGCAGGTTTTTATATTTCTACGTGTGTGTTGGTATTGAACAAATAAGGTGTTCTATTTACAGAGTGATTATGGGGAACGTCAATGACTCCTGAGTTTTCAAGGCTTACTTGAGCCGGTGTGGCGGCAGACAATAGTCATTTAGTTGACGTATTTGTACATAAACAGTTCCGAAGGGGGAGCTTTTACAATGTTGTCGAAGGTTAATCCATGTGTTTAAACGTATTTTTTTATTAACTGGCCACTGCTAGATGTCCTGCAACGAAATTGTAATATTTTGAGATTATTGTTTGTCCGCTGCTCCGAAAGTCAAGTTTGGACGATGGAGTAGTCTAGGCAAGAATAAATAAATTAAATTTTAACCTTTTATCATGAATTGAAAGTGAATGTAAATTGATGATGACGACAAGAGAAGTAAAAATGAATGAGTTGAGGAAGGGGAACGTCGGTACATATATCGTAAATAGGAATTTGGTGTCGTGTTGTATATAATAATAATAATAATAATGCAGATCCAAGTGAAAAGCTCATCGCTTGCTTGTATATAGCGATCCAGGATGAATTTCTCGTTTCCAATATAATTTCTCCGCCAACATCATCACTCAGTTATTCCGTTAGTTGCAGGGGGTATATGGAAGCTTTATAGTTATTTCTTGGATCCATGCATGCATGTATTAGTTGGGAGTAGAGCAAAGTCCCATCATTCCTCATTATGTTCGGTGATCACGCAAAATCAACATGCTTTACTTCTGAAGTCTGACAAAACTGAGAAAAGGCTGTAACCCCGTTCCAGTTGCTTCCTTTTCGTATTTCCTATAAGTAAAAATCGGGAACTTGGGTACAATTTGTTGGGAGAAGATGATGACTTCGTAAAAAAAATACCCAATTTTTGGTTTAATATACTAATAATAATCCTAAGGACTGCAAATAGAGCTCCTTAATTTATGATTCCTTAGCCCGGTGGCGGCTCACCGTCCGTCCGTACCTAAGAATATCTTAAGTGAATATAAGAGGATTTTTCAGAGGGAAGGTGTAATCAGCGCAGGCACAATGTTTACAATACATACATAACATGGCTTGCACAAAGCTACCCCGCACGTCAGATTTGTTAAATTTGACCACAGCGTTGCACGCTCCAGTACCGTATCACATCTGTATTTGTATAAAAATAAATAGTCTTTATTTTCTCTCCCTCGTAGACTCTCAGAAATGGAAAGATTTTTTGGACGGAGTGAAAGTGAAATAGGTAAAGGAAATACTAAAAGAAATTCTGTACCTACTACTTGAGCATGCCGTCGGCATAGAGTAAATCGGTAGGCAGGATGAGGTAAAAGATTTTGGTGTGTATTCTAGCCACCACCGCAAAGCACAAACTGAACCATTTCTACTTTTTTTTGCTAATAACAAGCCAGCCAATTGGTTCTGCTTTCATCCTCTAAGTTTGTTACTGTTCTACAATATTTATATATCGTGTAGTTCTCCTTATATATGATTTACTCTACTTCCTCCACTCGTTTGAGAGAAAGCAAGAAGTAGAATGTATGTATCAAAGTATTTGGCTCACTCGTTCCACTTAGTTAAACCACTGATATATTGAATGATGTGTGTTGTTAAAAGGCTAGTCGTCGTCACTCCAATAAGACAGGGATGCATGTAGTCATATTTTTCATCTTGCGCTTCCCATCAATCCCTCTTTCCGTCCTCGACCATCTCGTTTAGGGAAGACAAGGTTGAACAGCGTGTTCGCTTCATTTTCCCCGGCTCCCACTTTTGACGCACACCCAAACCTGTCATAAATCATCGGAAATTCATATTTTCCCCCTATTCAAATCCTTTCTTATGGTAATATATTTAATATGTGTTTTTTTATATAAAATAAGCTCATTCCTTGGGAGGTTCCCCACACTTTCTTTTTCATCACATTATGTTAGACACACAATCTTATTATAACGCAGCTTCTTACAAAGTATATATTGGTGGGAGCTTAAAATAAATAATAAAAAAAGATTGAAGACTGTAGACGAGTTTTTATTCCCTTCATGAACAATAGCCAGAATTGGGCTGCGCGAGCAGAGTCAATTGTTGACAGTCCAATACTATTCATCAATATTTATTCAATATTTTAAATTGACGGCAGCTTGTATCCAACCAAATCGTTGACTTATGGATCAGAAACCAGGAATAAAAAATCTGACATACTGCTAAAGCTACCAACGGCGGTAGCTAAACAGGTAACTAGTAATATGATTATTATGATTATTACTGATTCTTTTTAAAGGTGATGAATCTAAATGCCATTCATATAATCAGTTTTATTGTGGAGGTGCACTACACATTAACTGTCTAGTAAGATAACGAAATCCGGGACAGCAAAAATAGAAATCTAATGTTTAGTTTTGTCATTATTTCAACGCTACATTATCATAGGCCCAAGCCAGCCGACTTCGCTTACTTAAAATTAGCAAGACGTATAGGTATTTCCTGCAAACAAACCTGCTAAATATTTCAGGGAAAGTGAGCATGCAAAAACCGTTGTTCCTGCAAAGAAAGGATCATCGCATTGGATCGATTCATTTCAAAATTCACGTCTTCCCCTAAATTGGCCTAGTTTGGTTTCACCATACAACAGCAGATAAAATGTACACGTACCGGTACAAATGGAATGCATTAGTATTAGATACAACCGGGAGGGGAACTGTAAGCAGGGGAAAAAAGATGAAGTAAGCCATAGTCATAGTCAACGTTTGTACCACTTTGGTTGCTTAAGCATCCTTTTATAAAATATTCCTGACCTCTCGTCGTAACCCACGTTTATGCCAGGAAGCTCTGTTTTGTTTTTTAAATAAGCAAGCCAAAGGTATTATATACTAGGTACATGCATAGATAGAAAAGCATTTGCCATTTTCCTTTGCTAATCCAGCTCCCAGAGTTAGGAGAAAGGGGAAGGAACTTAAGTACAGAGAAACAGAATTTTACGCCATGTTTTCTCCTTGTAAATTTTTAACCACCTCTAATTGACTGAAGGATGTTGGAGGTTTGCGTAAGAGCTGTTGTTGTAGTGGTGGCAACTGGGAAATGCCTCTGACTGACTTTGTCATATCATGCATAGTTGTATGAATTTGTCTCCCTGTTTTTATCACTAGTTTCTGCCATCGCCTTTCCTTCCGACGTATAGCCTTTACGAATTATTAGAACTTTGAAGTTTTTTTTTGCTGCTTCAAGTCAAGTTCAGAGTGGGTTGCTTTCTCTCTAAAAGGAAGTTGTTTGGGATTTCTTACGTAAACTTTATTTCCAGGGCCCACCTTTGTCATTTTAATGTCAACGCTCATATTCCATATATTTGCTGGAGTTAAGAAATAATTATCGGATACATGTAAATTGGTTTTACAAGATAGGTAATTACGCTCTCTAATTTCTACTATTAACTGATATATGTTTTTTATTGATTTTGCATTGGCTGCACACGGTTTTCCTTTTGCCGTTGAACAAGTAATTGCAGTTTTAGAGCAATAAAGGAACTTTGGGGTTTTAAATAATAACGATAGTTTGCGATAGAGAGAAACTGAATGGCTTTCCGGGAACACGCTTTCCCCACTTCTCGTTACGTAAATCCAATATGCAAGAGAAAATGCTTGTGGGTAAATATGACTCCGCCTTTTTCACATTGCGAAGGTATGACATTCGTATCAATTTTCTCTCAACATGATTATGTAATAAAACGTGTTGTTGTATGTGTGCTGCTTGCATAAATATTCCCCCTGAAGCCTTATAACTCTACCAGCAAGTCTGAATATGTCGAACTGCCGAGAAAATCAAAAGCCACCCAATGGAACAACTAGTTTAAAATTTCAATGGAAGGAGAAATATTTTTCTTGGTTGAAACGAGAATTGAATGAATGCACCCCGTGCACAACACAACACTTCACGTGGTTACTGACAGTTTCGGTGATCCGAAGGCATCTGGTTTTGACTGCGTTACAAGAAGGTCGATATTTGGTATGCAATGCTCAAGTACAAACGACCAAGATACTTTTTCCGTCTTGTAGCCATGAAATACCGTTAGTCAATGCTTATAAGCACCTATAGGTGCTTACCGGCAGCTTTTACTGTAGTTTTAGATCACTATCAAAAATACCATGACATGAGTAAGACACTGTTGTTTGAGCAGATACTAGATTGGTTTCCGATACCCAAAAGCCAAGTTGTGGAATTTAAAGTTATAATTTTGATTTGCTCAAAATGTCGCTTAAATTTGAAAGAAAGCATAGATATGCCACTTTGAGCGGATAGTGCATGTGTGTAATTGTGTGGTCAGCTCAGAAAAAGTAGCTACACAAATATATAGAACAACGGTTCTATGACTTCTATACTTTAACTAAAGTTTTTTTCGTGTCGATTAAAGTTCAATGAAGAGCGCTATGTGCTTGCCTGCTCTTAATAAATGCATGATTATCGACATGTGTGATGAAATTTTTGTTAACGCTTGTGCATCTCCGTCCTTCTAGCCTTCTAAGCAGGCTCCGGAACTTATTTCATTTTCAAACTGGCTTTCTTTAAAGAGATCGCCGGAAAATTAAATGAAGAGATAAAGTTTTTATGATATAACTAGCCGGTTTTAAAATAGATGCTACTTATTTATAGTGACTGTTGCAGTGCAGAGCGTCCTCTGTTTGTTAGGGAATCCATCTACTACTGAATGAGCTGGACCTTTTATGAAGTCATCTCTTATAACCATCTAATTCCTATAAAAAGGGGCTTGCTCGCCAAAGTGGAATCACGAATGAAGTTTCCAATTCATTAGCCGTAGCTCTCGGTTTTATGAGAACTGGCTGCGTGACCTTCCGTTTCATTGAACATCAAAGAATGTTCAGCATTTTTTTCTAGCAAGGAGGATTTCTTGAAAAGTTGAAGTGTGCACACCTTAAGATATTTTTTTTGGTGATGGAAAGGAAAGCACAAGTTTATCTTCCAAGACTGGAAATATTATCTTTCGCCTAAAAAAAGAGTCACGGGAAAAAAAATGCTTGCCGTTTTTACAGCGCTTTTGACAAAGTATGTAGTATGGGATGATACTGAGAAAGAGATTTGAAGTAGCAAAAGAGCCCTTCTATAACTTCTTGCAGCTACTTTTTTATATGGGTCTTTCACAAGCATTGGTGGCGAGATCCGTCATAATTTGATTCTGTGGAATGACATTGCAAAAATATGGGCTGTATATTTTTCAGACATCAGTATACACGTTGTATGTACATTTGCACGCATGGTTTTAATGTAGAAAAGGTTGTGTTTCATCGTAATTTGGAGATATTGCGTACAAAAGATATATAGGGAAACTATACACCAACTCCAGTGGCAACGGCAACATACATTGCGAATAGACAAAAGGGAAGAAATATGCAATATAATGTTATGGTTGGTATGAAAGAAAGCACATGTGAGGTGGGTATCTACATTTCATCTTTTCATCACTAAAAATTTATGGCTAATTCATTCCGGCAGTTTTAAAGCATGGCTCCTTTTTTTCATCTCCATTCCCACAACCGAACTCTCTTTAAGACATGAGTAATCTTGACTGAAAGTGGAGCGCAGGATGATGAGAAAAGTATAGGGTTGGTTGTCAACCCGGAATGCATTTGTATTTGTGCCGACGTTTGCACTTTATTGACGCCGGGGCTCAAAGATAAGGTGACATTATCCTCCAGCATGGAGCAGCCAATCCCTTTTATTTTATTTGACAGATTAGTCTTCCTGTTAGATTTCTTACTCAATTTCACATTTACAACGGGGATATGATCAGATCAGAGATGGGTAGTCTACGATAAAAAAAACTCATACAAAACTAGTGGAAAAAACTGTATATATCTCTGCCATATCATGTGTCATAGACTACATTCTTCACTCACCGTACTATTAATATCTGGTTGGCTGACAGGTAGGCATGCGGAAGGCTGACGGTATCAAGTTTTCTCCATGAAAATAGGAGTGAGCCCTCCCATCCCTTCAAAATTTTAAAAACGGAAGAATCGAATTTCTCCAAAGGAATAATTGATACTTCCACATATGCGCGAAGAGCACGCAAAATCTAAACTACAGTGCTTATATATATATTTTTTCTTCTCATAGTAGTGACACAGCAGTAAGAAACAAAATCAATGTACATGAGAAGTTTATCTTTTCCATGAATAGAGTTGTACAGTGATGAAGTTGAAAAAGAAAGCAAGTTAGAGAGGCAAAGTCATTTGAGAACAACAACAAGAGAGAGAGAGAGAGAAAGAGAGAGGGAAAAACCAGCTTTGACTAAATTGAGCCGAAGCATGTGTGTAATATCAGAGTGAACAAATGCTTGTCTTCATCTCCCATCTACTCCAGGTCGTGCGTATATTTGAGCCTAAATAGTGTAACATTGTCGCCACACTCACTACTCATGCTGATATTCCTTTTTTTGGAGATAAATGATTTCCCTGGAGAGAGGGAAAGAGTGGAAAAACAGTATTGTTCGAGTAACAATTCCACTAAAACAGAGCCAAGTGAAAGTGAGCTAAGTTGTTCTATCTTTCCAGCTCTTACTGGTGGTGATAAAGTAGCAAAGGATGGCATAGTTGTTGCTTGATATTTTTTTC
>JAQIWX010001512.1:0-10029 GCA_034696785.1 Lepidocyrtus cyaneus
CCGTCTGTCCCTTCTCGCTTCATATTTTTATAGTGTCATTCCCTTCGTTTTTTGTGGACAAATAAACTTCACTTTTGTGTGCTTGTGATTTATGATGTGGAAAATAATATGTGGAAAAACTGAGTGAGAAGGGAATATAAAACCATTATATATAATATGTGTGGAAATAAATATAGGAAAATAGTTGCTTTCTTTTCGGGTAGAAAGTGAAAGTGGAGAAATTCATGTCTTTGAATCAGCCTAACTGTAATATGCCAATACCAACGAGGACGCGGAAGAAAACGAACGTGCATTTTTTTGATGTATTAAAAGTTTTTCTTTTTTGTACTTTGTTCATGCAGCCTTTGTTGGACTGTATGAAAGTAGTACATCCAATCCAAAAACGTGTTATATCTTTGGAAGGAATCTATCTGCCAATGTTTTCTATGTATTTTTTTTCTGTTAAAATGGTTTTGTTACAAATGGGAATAGTAGGGACTAGGCCGATGACTGCAACCAACGCATTGGTCTGTTACTTTCTTCATGTGTGTGGAGTGTTGTTAGTGCCACCGTCTGTTCACGGAAATTTAATACAAAAGGAGCACATAAATATATGAAATGATGCACATATTGTGTGGGTATAAAACTTATGTTGTTTACAAATGGGGAAAATGTTCTAAAAGCCATCACGGCAAATGCAAAGACCATGAACAACACACGAGGACATAAGTAAGTATACAGTCAAAGGAGAGAGAAAAAGTTGGCCGACTTCTCCTCGGATGAAAATTGCGTTCCCGTTATTCTCTCTCAGTCAGAGAAAAATGCATATTGTAGATGAAATGAAAGAAAGTAAAAGGAAATGGAATGGGACTCGAAGTAGAGAAATTGTAACGATAAAAAATATTTCCTCTCGTAAAAAATCGTTCGTGCACAGGCGACACTCCTCCCCATATTCCCTTATTATTATTTTCTTTCTTATTTTATGCAAAATGACGGTTGGAAAGAAAGGAGAAAAAAGTTTGAAAAGAAAGTTCAACTGCAGTTGGACCATGATGATGATGCAGATATTCTTTCGGAAATTTCTAATAATCGTAAAAATTCGCATTTCCATTGTGAAAACAATTTTTAAGCGGACTGAGTTCAATTTAGAATTTTCTGGAGCTTTGATCTACGAAATGAAGTATGTATACAAGAAACATGTGTATATAACGGAACACAGCAACTCTAAATACACAAGAAAGGTCGAAGCAACAGCTTAAATTTTCATGGATCAAAGTAATCAACTTTTTGATTATATAAAGTCCTATGCTTTCACTGCCTATTCCCTTGTTGCTGACTGCACCGGCTATTATTAAGTTAAAAAGTGTTGGACTCGGTGACTGGTAAGACAGGTATTTCCAGTTTACCTCTCCCTCCAAAAACTTTTTCATGTCAAGCACAACTACTACTCATAAACTTATAGCTTGTTGTATCCAAACGAATTTAGTGCCAAAACAATAAACGAATAAACAATATATTACTAGGGGAAAGGCTCGTGGTGCGGCGAAAGTGAAAGGTGAAATGAGGGGAGATACTTATCACCTGATTTGGTGTCGTAAAAACGTAAGTCGTCATCGTAAAACTTAGCTTAGCTGTTACTACGTAGCCATACCTCGACCAAACACCAAACTTGGTTGAACTTGAAGTTTCAACGGAGCGAAATATTATTGACTCCACTCCCAATTACTTTCTCCACCTCAACAATAAATTAGAATTTATCTGTGTACTTACACCAAACAGCAAACTATACAACTTTCCCTGATTGCGATCCACATTCCACGGAAAATGAGATACAAACCAAATCATTGAAAGCCCATCACCATCGGCTAAATAAGTTTCTAGTTCCGAGGAATTTCATTTATTCTAAGCAGATGACTTTGGAATCAGGTGAATCAGATTTTCCAGAACTCAGTGCCCCAGCATGATTCACTTTGAAGCTTAATTTAGCTGAAATTTACTTTACTGATTTTCGCTCCATCACGATGATTCATGAAAACGTCCAAGTCTATACCTACTTGGCTTATGAATATTTAAGCAAGGTATACTGACAACAACCAATGCAACTAATTCGAGACAGGGGGAATTACCATTAAATATGGGCCTGAAAAGTTCAATGAGAAAACACAGATTAATCCTCCGAAGTTCATTGTTTCCACTGTGTGAGTGAATGCAAGCACAACGTCTCATTTTACGACCTGGCCTACCACCCCTTTTCTTCATTTCAAGAATTCGAATGTTGAGCAGTTCATGCAATTATTTTAATAACATTTCCCCTCCAAAATCCGAACCGTAAACGGAATACCTATTTTAGACCGTCCCCCTAATAACAACCAGGAAAGCAGTGAAAAGCACTCTGAAACAACCCTTTTGTTTCCCTAATTCAATTAAAACAAGCGCTGCTCATTTACGTGAGTGAATGCTCTTCCTTAATAACTGCTTTGATAGACAGACAGCACCCAGAAAAACAAAAGCGTACAAAACTAAACTAGTCCTAACCAAGCAAGCGGTATGGTAGTAATTTTCCTCTAGAATGAAATCCAGGATCATGTAATGAAGGCAACAATGGAATTACAAAAAGCAAATATAAACAAGTAGAAAACGCACTATCTAGGTAGCCCTCCTCAACTTTCGAAGTTAATATAATATGTATGCCTAATCATATATTGAAATTACGACCCGCTCCGTATAGGTATGCTCATCTTTCTCCAGTTGTTCAAAAACTTCAGCAGAAGAAAGAAGAATTGCAGAGATGTCTCTTCCTTTTTTGCTTTTTAACTAATTTTCCTCCGTCATTCTCAACACTTTTGCAGACGCATGTCTAACAATAACAATTAAGAAGTTGCTGACATCACTATACCCCCACCACCACCCCCGTCAGTGTCTTTTCCCCAAGTTGAGACAAAAGGCTGGACTGGAATTTAATTCAAAGAGTTCCGCCTAAAGAAACGGGAGGAAAAAGTTTCCTGAAAGAAAAATGAATAAGTTCTTTTCTGAGTTGGCTGCACTTATGTTGATAGGAACGGAGATAGAAATGGTACTGGCTGGAATGTGACTTGATTTCTGGCAATGGGTATTTTATGTTCTTCTCCTCTCCAGTAAGCCCTGTCTGCGAGCAGATTTATTATACCAAAAAGTCCATTCTAGAGAGGGAAAACTTGAGTTTATTAATTATTTTGAATACAGTCTCGGTGAAATATTCTGATGATGACCTTGTGCCAATAAAATGGAGTGACTGGACATGTTTTTTTAGTATATCAACCTTCAGACGATAGTCTCTGTCCTCTACATTGCATTGTTTCCCTTTCCAGAAGACTTCCAAGTAGATCAAGTATTCCGACTCATCCTTAACTTTTTTGATATATTATGCCATTTTATTCTGCTTCCTTCTCCTTCACCCTAAGCATATATACTTTTCCTGGAAATGGATTTTATATTTATGAAACTGGATTCCTAAGGACACAATCTATTCTCTACCGGAAGCACTTCTGTGCTTTCCTGGAAAAAAAGTTTTTTCTTCAAGTGCAGTTTGAAATGCTTCAAAGTTTTTCAACTGCACTCACTTTTCTCTCTCTCTCTCTCCTAAAACTCCCAAACGTATTACTGTAGTCGCATGCTTGAAAGTGAAAGTGAAGATATGAGGGAAACTGGTCTTGAACATGAAAATGCAGTCCAGTCCACCGAGACCAATAATATTTTCACTATAGTGCATGGCTACACATACAACTTTCACGGACTTACGCCGAAAATTCTTATCGTATCATCAAATTACGAAGAAACAAACCTCTGCTGGTTTGTACTTGACTTTTTTTTTCTTTTGAAAATTAGGGGAAAAGTGAAACAAAACAATGTGAAGACGAGTATCCTGTCTCATATTCCCATTAAATTACTTCCGGCTAGTCACGTTCCTTCCTTTGCATCATATCCTTACAATTTAAAATTTTAGTTTGCCCAATCCAATTTTCAAGCTAAACAATCTACAACTAAACAAAGAATACCGAAATAGCAGGTACATATTTAAAAAAATGTCGATGCACCAACGCCAATCCTATTACTGCTGCACAATTTCAGTCATCTTCACTTGTGTGTTGCGTAACCTACCATTTTGTCTTTAGAGCTGCATCGCCCAAAAACGAGCCAATAATATTCTTACATTCTTTTTTATGATTTCCTTTGAGCCATTCTGAAAAAGAATGAAAGCCTTCTTTTTGGTCCTTGTCTATCTTCATTGCACTACATGAAACTCATTTGTTCGCTCCACTTGATCTTTCCTTTTTTCCCATGTAGAGCAATTTATATACATGTTTTTGTTTCTAATTTATACAGAGCTTTCTCTCCCTTTTTTCTTTTGACAACAGCTTGTTCCTTTCTTCCCCTTTTTGATTCCTTGCTCTTCTATTGTTTCCGTTTCTAGCTGGAAGACAAAATATAAACGAAAGAGCTCTTGAAATTTTGTTCTTTCACGCTGGATATTACTATAAAAACTACCTATCCAATACATTCATTTCTCGGCAGGCTGCATCCTGCCCCATTGTTTTATTATTACTACTACTCGCCTTTCAAACTATATTCATGTTCCTTTCATAGAATTTCATTTTTTTTCTCGTTCCACACTTACTTATATAGTGGAAAGAACTGGAGAAAGTCAACCACCAACGATATTTAATATAGAGAGAGCTGCTGAAGCTGAAGAATGCTGAGTCGGTCAGGCTATGTTCCGGGTGTAGTAGTATATTTATTTTTTTGCTGTTGTTATTATTATTATTATGTGTAGTAATGTTATTACGTTTTGGAGTGCACTATTGCTTCAGAATTGCATCTACAGCTCCTTATTCACTCCACTTGAGCGATAATATGCGTCCCGGATAAAGGTACTTTCTTACTTCCTCTTTTGTTTCTCTTTGTCTTTGACTGCAGTGTAATAACACCATCGAAATATTTCTATAACTTCTCCGCACACATCGATAGGTATACATTTTTTCCTATTGTGCTCCACAAAACGGAAATGTGGAGTTTTGTGAGCTCTTCTGTAATTTCATTTTTTCTTTGTGAGATTACAAGTTTCCTGGGAAGGAGACAAAAAATTGTAGAAATACGAATACAAACAGTCTCAGTAGGGTCTATACCCTTTTCGTACCCTACACAAGTCAAACATAACTCTTTCAATATAGTTCTGTAATGGAATGAAATAACGTGTCATATATATAAGAGTAAAGGGCTTTCTTCATTCCTCTCTCCGCACTCTCGTTATTTGTGAAGTCGGGTTTGGCTCAGCCCGCGTGTTATTTCCGCCTAACTTATATAGATAGACATAATGTTCAGCAAAACACTTCATAAAAATAAAAATAATAATCAACCAAAAAGTACGAGTTAGATAAGGAAGTCAATTCATTTCTTGGTGGAAGAAATAAATTCGCATTTCTACTATTTTTGCTTTCACCCATTTTGCTCGTAGATATTTGTCTACGATTTCAATTGTTGCAATAGATAATAATAACTTAGGAGAGGACATTTTTTACTTTCTTTATCTTTTGCTTCTTTTTATGAGGTGTGGCTATACGAATGTATATTAACATTAGCCATGTATAAAAATGATGAGACGATAGACAAAAGAATATGACTCATTTATATGACAAGTCAGTTTTAACAACTATTTCAGTTCATGAAAATATAGATATCTATGCGTTTCTAAAGACGAAATACTGTCTAGCCAAGCATTTTCTTTAGAAATGTTGTAGTTCTGTAGGCATATTACGTAAGATGTGCCTTAAACCTTGGACAGTTCCCTGGAAGCCCTTCACCAACCATTTACAGAATTTTCTTTAATGCGAAAAGAAAGAGACAAATGGTAATGCAATGGAACCGTAAAACGCCCAGATGTCATTCACTTCATTCTTTTGCTTCTTTGCTCATTCTCTTATTCTTCTCAAGCATACTTAAGACGTTTCTTTTTTCTTTCTCTCTCAGTTTCCAATATGCCATATCGTATTCATGAAGCTTCATAAATGTGAGGATTTTTTTGGTGACAGTTTTGACGGGAAAGGTTCAACCTTTTCTTCTTCATTCAAGAAGACTGCTGAGAAAACCATCTACGTTTTTTGTGAGTCTCTGCTCTGTTTACAAAACCATGTAGGAAGAAATGCATCACATAACCTCTTTTACCAGTCACTGCGTTTGTCACGACTTCAGAGGAAACAAAAAAGCGACAGGAAAAGTCAGAGAATGATGGAATGCTTGAAAAAAATGGATGAGGCAGACATTTATTTTTCTAGAAAAGTGAAGCAAAGAAGAAAGCAGAAAACGTCTCAATCCACCCAACCTTTTCTGTTTCTTGTTATGTCGGATGTATGGAGTGAGAAGAACGGCAAAAAATATGTGAATTCACAACGTATTTATGTATGCATTCAAAAAGCGTTTCATTTTTCCAGCTCTCCAAACTGCATTTGAGCCTCAACCTCCATCATAATCGGACCAGCCGTCAAGTCAACATAAGAACTGGTTAAAAGGAAAAGTAAATAAAAATGGCGATTGGAAACAAGACAAACTCAACCCATGAATAACGACGAATGGTTCGGTAAAAACCAAAAGAAAACGAGAGAAAATGCCAAAAAATGAAAATAAATATGTGTAGTTTTTTTTACATTTTATTCCAATTTTTCTGGTTTGGTGCATATCCTCCTCGAACTGTTTCAAAAGTATAAAGAAGGGATGGAATGAATGTACGTGTGTAATAAAGTGTTTTGACACTGGTTATTGCCTACTCGTCAAGAAAATATGAAAAGGGGAGGAAAAGCGGAAGAGAAAGAAGTCAGGATGGAAAAAGGTGTGGGACTAGACAGCACTTGGAACTGGAAGAGACTTCCACTCCCTGCATGAATGGAGCTGCGTTTGAGTGATGCGTTTCCTCCTCACAAATGGCAGGAGCAATACCCTACCTCTCTAACAGCTTCAATGAAGAATGATGAAGGTTTTTATCCAGGCAGGTTGTTTTATAAAGAAGAAAAATTGTATGATGAAATGGATGGATAGATGCCGGGTGGCATACTACTAGAGGTGATGGTGGTGTGATGGAGGGAGTGGGGATGATGACATGTGTGTGATGCGAGGGAAAGAGGGAGTAAAACGAACGTGTGTACTCAAGTTTAATATTGTCTAATGTAAAAAAAACTTTCACATTACCTCCTCAATCCATTCAAAGAAAGTAGCTTAGAGCGAAAAACATACATTCTTTATAACTAACATATGCCAACTTGTTCAAATGTCAAGTCAACCTTGATTCAAGGTAAAATTGCCCACGGGTATAGAAGCCATGAGAAAAATCCCACTCCAGCACTTTCGTTTCACTAAACCCTACTTCCCATTTATGTTGCATTTTCTGGTAAAAAGCCACGGAGGATGGGCGATCATTCAACTTTTCAGTTTTCGGGCTTACTTTAAGACTTCAGACAGTCGAATGAAAAAAGTTTCTACCTTATTTTTCAAAATTTTACATACGTGGTGAAGCATAGTGTTGACTAAGCCTTTTTGGTGCAGTTTTGTCGTACTATTGTGACCTGTTCAATGAAATGACAAAAATATGAACAGAAGAATAAACGTTTAAAAACATGATATGTAAATCTGAAGTATGTACAAGGCCCATGACAAAGTCTTAGCAGTACAAGTGAATGACGGGTGACATGACGTTTTGTTCAGTTTTCATTCATAAAAAAACGTAAGGTGAATTGTTTAAAGTTATTTTATTGCTTCAAGGTCATGTCATCCCTGTTTTCAGCCTCAAACTTTGATGTTTTCAACTTTCTAACTTGCTAGATTTCTGCAAGGAACTTGATCGACAAATTACGGTTGACAATTTTTGCATCGATTGTTATCCGACATCGAACAAAATCTAACAGTATAATATAATAACTTCATGGCGAAACTTTAGCTGCAGCACCATCCTCAAGTTCCCAGACATAAACCTCCAGAAGTCAGTATCCTTGTTAACACCCTTCAAGAATGGCACTCCAAATTGGTCTTTGAAGCCGAAGTTAACTTCTTGGATGGGAAAGAACTGGATCCTGTTTATTGAGCTCCCTCTCCGAAAGCTGAAGATTCCTTCTCTCCTGTTCTCTCCGTATTCTCCATGCACAGTCTTTAATTCCTTTGTAACGTTTCTCCGGGCGGATTTGTTTCGACATGTTTTGCACTTGTAGGAGCAGTTTTATTCGCTCAAGAGGAGCTCCAAATATTCCAGCTATTGCAGCTGAGGTCCCTCCAGCTAAGGAGACTTCCAGAAGTAAACTCCCCAAGGTCATCCTAAGGCACCACTTAACGCTGGAACTTATGCTACAGAAGGAATTTCTAGGAAATCTTACCGAGCCTAAGGTGGGAGGAAGATAACTTATTCCACATGAAAAAACATCATCCTCGAATAACAAAACTTGAAAAATTATGCAACACCACGCAATCCTTCTGGAGACTTTATGTATGATGAATACTTCCACTGAATTTATATGATTGGCCAAACAAAACTCCAGCTTTGAAGTTAAGTGTGTATCATATCATGTATGGAAATTCGTATGTCAATGTATGTTGGCAGCCATAAATGATTTATATCTTATCCTGTGCGTGGGCACTACATCCTTCCTTTCTCCGATTTCCAATTCAGAGAAAGTATCATTTGGCAAAGCCTGCTTTAGGTTGAATATTATGCTACGTATCTTCTTCACACAATCAGAACAGCCCGTATAAACTCTCCTTTCACATCTTCAAGAAGTGAAAAAGTGGTCATTTATCACAGAATCAAAAAACGAAATAAAAAATCCAACTTTAAATCATATATAACCCTTTGCCAATTTTATGTCTGCGCTTCATCCTTCATATCAGTGTACGTAGGACGTACACCGAGAGTGTATTTTTATTTCCCGATTTCACAAAGCTATCTTCTATTTTGTATGACTGGATTTTCCTAGCATTGCATTTTAGATCCGTGAGAGGTGTCTCATATCATTTCACACGCTGCGTTTATGCTATTATCCTAGGCTATGAACACCCAATTCCCAATACAAATAAAAAGCCCACATACCTACCAACCATACCGACATGTATGTAGTATGTATAAGTACTTTCACTTTCCACTCCGCAGTCTTTACACTATGATTTCATGGAAAGCCATAAAATATATAAAAAGTGATACAGGAAAAAAGGAGTAAAAAATCGATCAAGCTGAGTCTTTCTTTTTTTACTTACAGAATACGAACAATTTCCACGAGTCCTCCAAAGCACTTCCCTCCAATCGAGAGTTCTCCGCTCGACAAGTCAAAGATTTCCCGTGGTCTCCAACACGAGGGGTCAATTTCAACACGGACGTAGAGATATTCCCTGTGGGGGACACCTGCTCATTCAAAAAAAAGAGAAAGAAAGAGGGAAAAAATCAGTTGTGAAATCAAATCAGTCAGTATTTTCTTTTACCCTTCATAAAGGAGCAAGGGTTTTTCATTCGTTCATTACATCATAAAAAGTTTGTTGACAAGTCAGCACTTTTCTTTTGGCTTTCGCTAGAATAATTAAAGGGCGAACTATAATGTTACGCCTACACAGTAAAAGTTTGCAAACAATCTATTGTAGTGAGTGAGGCTTGATAGACCGAAAAAAAATTAAGTTATATATCAAATGAAACAATAACTCTGTTGACGACTTTTCCCCATTTTCTCTGAAAAAAAAGCACTTAAGTCGATCTCTTAGGAAAGTGCGATACGCATAGTAAAGTCTACATGAAAATCCAGTTTTATTAGCATTTTTTCCTCGGCTTATTTAGATCCAAACTTTTTGATTGTTCTGACACGGAATCATGTGAACAATATAAAATAGTTTTCCACCTTTAAGGAAAAGTCGACTTTGATAGTCCGTAAAAGGTACAATGTCACGCAACCCCCGAGATCAACAAATATAGACAGGATTAAAATAAAACCCACATGAACTTACTAGACATGGGTATACAAACAAATTGTGTATATATCAAGATATCTGCACTGT
>JAQIWX010001513.1:0-10024 GCA_034696785.1 Lepidocyrtus cyaneus
TCGGCCGTTTCCTTCATCTTAGTCAACACAAACGCTCCAATTTGGCTGGGGGAGTATAATTTGCCGTCATTTGCTTGTACCCATGCATCACCATTTGCGGCTTTTATGATTTTGTACGACACCGTTTTCCTGAAAACATCACAAACACATAAGTAATGGTAATAGTTGTCAAAATTATAAACCAGCAATTGTTTGCTTGTTAATACACATTGGGTTTATTCTCTTGAGTGGTAATTAATTGATTGAATTGGAGTACGTACATGTTCTTCCCATCCAATTCAATGTAGTCCAAATTAGCATCCGCAAAATAAACACGGTCCGTGACGTAGTCCAGTCCAGTCCTGGAATCATTGATTCCAGTTTTGAGTGTCGTCCGGTTGGAACCACTCAGCTCACTCACTTCCAAGCTCTTGCTGTGCCTATCCAGCCAAACAGCTTTCTTCCTATCCAGTCCACAGCGATCCCTTCCAAGCCATGACTCTCGTGCTTCATCACGAACTCCTTCTCGGTCTCCCCAATCTTGGACCTGTAGGTCACCTTCGCACTCACGTCCGCAAAGTCCATTTTGTTATTGATGTCAAAGTCCAACGCGACCACGTTCCTCAGCTCCTGATGCATCACATTATAAATCTTCCCATCACTGCTCATATTCCTCACGTAATACTTGTTGGGGACGACGATCCAAGGATCGGATCTATCCAGCCGTTTGCACTTGTTCTCAGTCTTTTCATAGTACTTGTCCTCGCATTTGCAGTGGAATGAGCCCGGGGTTTTGAAGCAGACTTGACTGCAGGAGCCGGGAATGAGACATTCGTTGACGTCCACACAGGATTGGGAATCCGGCCCTAGTTTATAGCCAGGCTCACATTCGCACTCATTACAGGGCTGAGGAGCGGGGCAATTGCTGATGGTGCTGTCCTCTTCACTCCCATCAATACAGTTTGGATCTCCGTCACAAACCTATTTTCTGCATTGGCTCCTCCCCCACTTTTTATTTTCCGGGCAGTAGAATTCCGTGTTGTTGTCGCATTTCCGGTTGCTACACTTGTGGCTCTCGTCCTCATCACTGCCATCTTGACAATCATTTTCCCCATCGCAGATGTAAGTTATTGGAATGCGGTTCCCATTTTGCACGTGTATAAATCGCCAAAGCACGTTTTCAGATCCGATTTACAGTAGTCCGCCGGTTCGTCCGCTCCATCCACACAGTCATGCTCCCCATCGCAAGTCCAGAGTCTTGAAATACATTTGCAATTGGCGCATGCAATCTTCACAGCGTCGCAGGTGGTCAGGTTGACCAAGACGCACATTTTACCGTCATTCACTAGCCTGTAGCCTCCGATGTTATCCTTGCAGATGTAGTCGCAGAGCTGCTTGGATTTTGAGTAGAGCTGCATGAAAAAAAATAATTGATGCAAATTAAAACATATTCCTTATTGGTCCTGGCCATCTATAACTCCCCGCAAAAAAATCAACTTGGAATTTTTCTTACCTGAATATCCCTCCGACTTTCATCCAATCTCTTCACAATCTCAGCCAGGTCCCCTCCAGTGTGCTTATCCGTCCTGTATACCCCTCTCAACTGCAAATCCGTCCAGACGATGTAGTCCACAAAAATGGGGATGGCAAATGGATAGATCGTGGCGGTTACCAGGACCTCCATGCTCGTCCCATCCAAATCCGACCTTTCAATTTCAATCTTCCCCCTGACATCATCCATCCAATACAGTTTCCCTTTGCCAATATCCAGCGCCAAGCCACTGGGTTGTGTCAGATCGCTCTTGATAATCGCCTCCTTGAAGGTGCCAGCCATGGTGATTCTGAAAATCCTACCGCTGGTTCCATAGTCAATCCAGCAAAACAGCTTCTTGATGGGATTCACGGCAAGTTCCCTGGGACTCTCGTTGGTCATCCTGACAAGGACCTTTCTGTACTTCCCATCCAGTTTGCAAACCTCAATAAATATCTCTTGTGGGAAAGCATTTGTGAAGTAAACCTGATCATGAATCCAATCAACGACAAGGCCACAGAGTCCATTTGAAACAATTCCCTTGGAAATAAAGGGCTCCACACGAGTTTCATAATTCTGCTGACGATCATCCCATTCTCCAGGCTCTCCCCGCCCCATATGAGGAAATCTCATTTGATACCGATGCCCACCACGGCCTTGCCCTTCTCCATATCGGTTATACCCCATCGACCTCTCATTCCCTTGCTGATAATTTCGGTCATTGGCAGCGTTCTTCTTATTCTCAGCATTGTCGTTGGGGGTCTTAGTCTTCCCTTCACCATCATCAACCGAAAAAGGCTTCCCTGCTTCCTGTTTCGTTGGTTGGATCACGGCAGAAGCAGGTTGCTGCTTTGGCTTCAATTTTTGTTGTTGGGCTGGAGCAGCCCCCTTGGCCTTGTTGTCATTCTTCTTGGTTACAGTAACCGACACTACTTCAATGTCATCCTCCTCCTTATCAACAGATCCGTACAGTTGAGCGAAGCGATTCATGATTCCTACTCCGTACTCCATGTCCATGATGATAGTGTTGATCGAAGCTAAGTCCACACCGAATGTCGATGATAAGCAGTTTTTGTTAGCTTTACCTTTCAAGGCCTTCACGATCTAAGCACTACTGATTACTCCGCCTTAAATTCAAAAGTTCAATAAACACCACCACTATACAGTCCAACAAATAATTAAATCGAAAATAAATGCACTTTAAAATTATAACTGTAAAACTGTAAAAAAAATATTCAACAAAAAAAAAACAAGAATGAAAGATTTCACTCTGTACTACTGCCTTTTCAGATGATAAAAGCAAAAAGGTAGACTAGACTTTTTTTTCACTCCAACTACCTTCCATAAAACGAAGGAAAATGAGCAGAGGAATCAACAAACTTGATAAAGTAGAAAATGATAAATGTTTTTCCATGAAAATGAAACAGATTTTTTTTATTCTGCTATGCTCTCTAGTCAAACACATCAATTTGCTTATTTACATAAGTTATTGTATATTGTAGATATTTTTGTACGAATGATATGCGGAGGAGCTTAGCAATAGTTAAATTTGTACCTCCTTGTTTGCATTGCAACGCTGTGACTATTAGCAAGTTTTCTTAACTACATATATTCTAATGCAATCAGTAACAAATACTTCGAAGGGATATGATATGAAGATAGGATATGGAAAACATTATCTTTTCGTGATGCAAAGATAACGTAGTCCTTCTAAAAAATCATATTTGAATCATCTTTTGCTTAATCAGCTCTTTTAGGTTTACAAGAGCCACTTTTTCATATCACTTTCCCGGCTTAGCCGACCATTCCGACCAACCGATCACATATTTTTGCAACAATTTTTTTCCATAACGCAACATAATTTCGTAATAATTTATTACATCAGCCTACTTTCCTCCGCCTCTTTCTGAAGCTCGTCATAAGACATGGCGACAATGGCGAGGATCAAGCTAGCTGACAAGGAAAGTAGGAAGGACCTCAGTAAAATAATGACAATGAAGAAGAGCATATGCCAAGGCCCCGCCGAGTGCAAAATATGCTGATACAAACTCTCTCAAAAGTCTGCGTCATCAGCCTGAACGCTGACAAAAAGGCCCGTCCAAAGGAATGAAGGGAGGTGTATCCATAATTCGGATTTGGTCCGTAGCCTTGTAAGCTGGTGTAATTATCCGGACATGGTCCAGCCCCCGTTGAGGTTCCACAAAGGAGGTAGTTCGCCTTTCCATACTCTTCCGGGGCTAGGTAAGGATACCAATTCGTGAAGTTGAGGTTCCAGGCCTGCCAATTAGCATCCCTGTCCTTCCTCTCGGAACCGTCTTCCGGAAAGTCCTTAACGAATTTTTATGTGAGCACACCCATATAAATCTGGAGTCCCATTAAGGCAAACACCGACAAGGCAAACATGATTAGGATAATGACGTCCCGGAGATTTTTAACGGATTCGATTACAGCCCCCACGATGGTCTTCAGTTACTTAATTATCAAATTAGCACATCATATTATGCTTTCGATGCACATAAAACGTTTTTTTTTTAATCTCGTCGAGTTGCATAAAAATAAAACAGTATTCTTTCACAGCTTCTTGTTTGTCCGAACAATCATTTTATTGTTAGTTTTATTATTGTTGGATAATAATATGAGAAGAAAGTAAGGTAAGACATTGAGTATATTATTTTTAGCTGTCAAAATTATTATTACACACTTATAAAAATAGTAGTTAGTTTAAAAAAATGAGCAATTAATTTTCCAAACTATAAGTGTATTAGTAACTATGTTGTAGGAAGTGAAGCCTTTCGAAAGGCCTAGTGCAGACTACCCATTCATTCATTAAGCTCACCAAATTAGATGATGACTTGAGGCGACTAGAAAACAAGTGGCTTGGGGCAACTTGAGAAACAAGTGCAGTTGCTGGAAGGAAGGAGTTGATTGAACAATTAATTAAATTTTACATACATAGTTAAAGATGAAGAAAGCACTTTTGAATGAGAATCGACACTGGTTGATTGCTTTGGCGTCTGGAAGAACTCCGGAGGTGGTGTCATCTTCCTCATCCTTTTTGCCATCCTCCGGCTGGTTACCATCCACTCCACCATCACCATCCTTACTCGGATTTTTATGCTTTCTCAAGGTATTCTGGATGAGTCTGTCGCAGTACTCCTCCCGCTGGCGCCATAGTGTGGAGGAGACGGGCTCATAGCCCGGGCGGTCTGGCTGGACCACATCGTTCTTCTCTGTCGGCTCTTCGATGGGGCTCCCCTTCCTTGGGAAAAAGTACTTTGTCAGGGCATCCGAAATATCGACGCAGTACACCATGTCCCCTTTGAAGATGGGCAGGTCCATGGAAATGATTTTGTATTTGTTGGGCTTGTGGATTTGGAGAGGGGGCTGCAGCACATCCAGTAAGTCGAAGAGCTGGTCGTAGGGAACGTATTGCGTCCCGTCGGGATCGAACTGCGCCCAGACCTAGTAGTACATGTCTTAGTCATCGTCCGTTAGCCCCTCTTGGACTTCCTCCGTAGCTTGAGAGTAGTTTTCCAGGATGACGGCGATGTACATGTTGATGATGATGAGGAAGGTTATCACAAGGTAGGGCAGGAGGAAGGCTATTCCCGCCGTGGAGTTTCCGCATTCTCCGGACTTGCCAACTTCTGGATCCGGAAGGTCGCAATCATCCTCATTCATTATGCCATCCAGGACGCCATCACAGCCGGCGGAAGTGCTCATCTGGAAGAGGAGGATGAAGGACTGGCCAAATGTCTGGAAGTTGTTGACCGTGTCCAGAACTTTTGATTAGTCACGAACTCAAACACGATCAACTGCGGCTTCCACGTCGGATTGGGGGTTGCCTTGATGTGCTTATGGGCTTCTTGCTTCCCATATCTTCTTCACGGCCGCGTAGTACTTTTTCTAAACCTCCGTCATGAACATATCCATGGAGCCGCCGGCCTTCTTCTTCTGCTCGTTGAAGTTGTCAATTATCACACCGATGAAGAGGTTGAGCGTGAAGAAGGATCCAAAGATGATGAAAATTACGAAGTAAATATACATGACGAAGCTGACCTCTCGATGCGGCTGCTCGTCAATTTCCAGAGAGTCGATGGCGTCATTCATGATCCCGACCCAGCCTTTGAATGTGGCCACCTGGAACAGGCATAGATAAGCCTCTTCACGTGGTAAAAGTTCATGACGGAGATCTCCAAAGTGAAGTTATTCGGCAGACATTCAATCTTGTTACGGAATATCTAGTAATCTGGCTGACTGTCGTCTTCGGGATCAATGCACTTGTGGAACTTCCCGTTGAAGAGCTGGACCCCCAGGATGACGAAGATCAGCCAGAATATCAGGCAAAACAGAAGCATGCTTACCAAGTTGGGTTTGGAGCCCACCGAAGCATTCACGACGATCCTCATACCCCTCAGCGGCCTCAGAGCCCTCAACGTTCTCATCGTCTTGAACGCTTTGATACTTCCCGCTCCGGCCAAAGCCGCGACAAAATTGATCAGGGAGACCATCACAATGACGAAGTCCAGCCAGCACAAGGCATTTTTGAATTATGCCACAAAGCCGAGCGCAAAGAACTTAATTAGCACCTCGAAAAAAAAGATAACCGTAAAGAGGTCATGTCAATATAGAACAAGAGGTCAATTACAATGGGGTTGTTGGGAAGGTCCACAGCCTCCAGCGCCAGAGCCATTGAAGACAAGAGGATCATGATGGTCACGGCCGTTTCAAAGTACTTATTCCCGATCAAGCGGAATGTTTGGAACCTGACATTGGCCCCAGCTTAGCCAACGGCGTGTCATCAATGGCAAAGATGGGATATCTTTCGTATAATCTCGGCGGCATGCCTAATTAAAAAATAATAATTAAATTTGGTAGACGATCATATTTACAAATCATTTATGATAGGTTTCGAAAGCAATATGGTAATTAGATAATTACAGTCAGCGGGCCACTCCTCCTCCTCCACTTTTGGGCCATAGACGCATCCCGCCATTCCCCCTTCCGGAGTATCTTCTGCAACAATCCCATCATCAATCCATGTCCTAAAAAAATCTACCGGTACTGGGTTCAAATGTCAAGGGTCAAATGAACACAAGATGCGTTAAATAATTTCAGTTTTTTATTGTCACTGACCCATCTACATCCCCTTCAATCTGTGGCTTTTTCTGCTTGGGATAGTGAGTGTGGCTGCCGTATGACTTAATCGAGTCGTTATCCTACTCCTACTCATGGACCTTCTCATAAAGGAACATTAAAATATATATAATTATTTCGGCTACCCTTTAATTAACTTTTGTGTTAACCGTATCATTGTTTCAATTCAAATTAGTGGAATTAAAGTTATTGACCCGAATGAAAAGATAGCATAATATGCTTGGCTTAGGCTCCTGCTTCCGGTGCCCTTGACATAACATTTCATTACGGATGGGCATCGAACAGGAAAAGTTGCTGAAACCATTGACAGGTTCGTATTTAGGGACGACCTTAGAAATTGGATACTGCATATTTTGGGATAGAAAATTGAAAAGATCCTTGCCAAAATTCAAATGCCATACAACTTGTCTTTCATAATATGAATATGAATAAAGGAAATTTTTCCGGTCCCAGCATAATGTATAAACACATTTTGCAATAAATGTAATGGGGAAAAACTGCCAACATAAAAATCTGGGTGGATTTGTTAAAGTCAGTTTATAGCTGTACATGAGAGGATTATTTCATAATTCAGAGCGACAATTAAATTAATCACCTGAATAAAATTCCACCACTTTACTTTTAATGCGCATTCTTTTGAGCACAAAACGTTGAAGAACAATAGTGGATGTGAGGCAACGATAACGATGATTTATGTTATTGATTGAGAAGTTGACTGCTACTCGGATGTTTAATTACGCGTAAACCTAAATAACAAGGAATAAAAAAAACTTCAACCTAAGCTAGGGCAACAGGAAAAGAAGTGGTATGACATTTTATGTCAGCAATAAAGATGGAATTTGGTAACAGAAATATACGATACGGTATTAAGTATGTTAAGTAAGTCAATCAGTTAGTCAATCATCTTGCTTGTTCCTTTAGCGGTTTGACTATCTCGGGAAGCACAGTAAATTTCGGTTGTAATTTTGGCGGCGTCTTAAGTAATTGTGCATGGATTTTAGCTTTGTTTTCCCGTTATTAATTAGCCAAGGTAAGAGTACGCGAGGGGAGGATTTTTTTTTGAGGAAACAAAGCGTTAGTGTGCTTGCACTCCTGTAGCCCAAACTTGAACAGGAACTTCTCCCTGGAACCCCTTTCATTCATGTAGACCAGGCTTTTGGGCTCCCTGCCGGGAATGCGCAGCACACTGGCGGCCGAGCGCCCTTCTTGCTGGTATTTTTCATCGTCCGTGGCTACCAGGCCCATGTAATCCATGGCAAAAGCCTTGAAGCAAATGTTTCTGCCGAACCATCGGAGCGGGGCGTATTTCTGGGGGAATGAATTTAAAAGTGACACGATGTTAAATATGATATGATGTAGTAATAACTATTTTTTTGCAGATGTTGATTGTTCTTCTTATTTACACCTTCTTCTCAATGTCTTCGTTATAGAATCCCTCATAAAACCCCTCTTCTTCCACTTGTAAAATATGATAAACATTTAGAAAAGTCCAGAGATCTTCCCAAGCCTTCCCGCAGCCCAGATCAGGCCAGAACTTGTCCTTCAGGGTGGAGTTAAACTTGTTAGACTACAGAGGGGAAAGGTCATACGGACATGGCCATTATAAGTTAAATTTAACTTGAACGTTGATGATAAGGATTACCATATATTATAGAACATTTTAAAAGGTAAAGCTTACTTCCGCCAGCTCAACCAGGGCGGCCACCACCAGGAGGAGTGAAGCCGCCACCCGTACTGATGTTAGCTGTACGACTGACATCTCTTTCAAATTATAAGGGACCACTTGGTTGGATTGAAGTGTTACAGTTATAGTTCTGTGACCTATTCGTTGATGAAGACTATATTTGATCTTGTAGCCAAAAGCCAAGTCTAAATTCAGGAGAAGAGTGAAGCATAACTAATCTAAAGAAATTTCGTTATCGTTTATGCATGGATGATGCGTCAGAAAAATTTACGTAATTTCTCTATTGAATAGCGGGAAGAGAGGGATAATCGCTAATTGTTTTGTAAAAGATCCACGAGGAAATCGGTGCATAGCAATTAACAAATGAAAATCAATATCAGTATAACATCCAATCCAATCATCCAACCAGTAAAAGTGCAAGTTCGGATTTATTAGCGGTGTGCATAGGTAGTAGGTATAGGTAATCCCATTAACAAAGAGCCGCGTTTTGACAACGACAATCAATATTGATAATTTATGAGTTGACGTTAAGAGCACGTCTCTATAAAAATCCTATTGGTGTATAATTATTACAATTACAACCTAAAATTATATGGTTCACTTCGAACCTCCACCTGCAGCACCTTTATTTGTTCCACCTCATTGTATGAGTTAAACCAGCTTTTGGTCATTTTCCCCTTCAACCAACCCATTTTAAAAATCTCCAGACCCACTACTCCATTTTTCAATATTAGCTCCAACACAAACACCCCCACAGTTATCCCAAGACTGACTCCCCACAGCAGAAAAACTATGGCGAACACGCCCTTCGGAATGGTTGAAAACATGTCACGAATAAACTCAGCCTTGTTAACACAGCCTCCTCCTGAGCAATGCACAAGTCTCATGAGTAGCGTGCCATAGTTCATAGTCGAATTCCCCTCCCCTCCATCACCACCATCACTCTGGTTGTTTTTCCTCTTATCCCTCCACATTAACTTCTGGACTCCCTCCGCAATGACAAGACTAGTCATATCCCCCTCATACCCCTCCCATCTGCCATAAAGCCCCGACTCATAAATCTGCGCCAACTTCCTCAAAAATATGGAATAAAAATAGTTGCCATACAGAAGCGGAAAACTAGTTGGGCCGGCCATTGGCAAAGTCACAAATTTGGATATCCAGAACTTGCTAAATAACCTCATCATGCTGGTGGCCAACTCCAGCTCCACCTCCGAATCCAGTATTGCAAATCTTTCCGGGACCTTTCCAGTTTGGAGGGAGTAAATATACTCTTCAGAAGGGATGTTTGGGAAGAAGATATTGTTCATGAGGGCATTTACTCCAGTGATCTCGACCCTCCCCGATGTACTTCCGGCATTTTCTAAAAAAATTAAATACTTCGGCAAGATTTTATCCCTCAAGCAGGACATCCACCTATTGTGCTGGACACACTTCTGCATGGTTGCCAGCGTCAGGTTGCTCCTCCCCAAGGCCTCCAAATTTCCGGGTACGTTGGGCTCAAACGATGTCACCATCGATGAGAACAGATCCCCTCGATAAGCTTGGGAGATGAGGAGAACCAGAAAGCTCCACAGGAACCAGGTTAACGTGAGAACGGCCTGATTAACACGAAGCATCTCATCTGGAGAAGGTTGGTCCAGCAATGGCAGGTTCAAGGAAATCCAGGTTTT
>JAQIWX010001514.1:0-10023 GCA_034696785.1 Lepidocyrtus cyaneus
CTACCTGTACACAAATTTTTAGAAACTTTGACCGTAGAAAGTTTTTTTCATAATGCATTTTAAGGTTTAACTTTAACCAAGTAAATATATAGTTTTTATTCTTATTGATATCTTATATGCATCGTAAACATAGACTGACTACTAAAGCGCCAAACACCTCTTCGTCATCTTTCTCTCTTACATACTTAGCTCTGTACACAGAAGTTATTCTCTCCGCTTCTCTCTCTCTGTCTTACATATGTACATACAATTTTTCGCTCAATTCGTCTCTAGCATGTAACCGTTTACAACAACGTGTTTCGCTCTTTATCTCTCTAGCATGGAGACGTCTGGCAATAATCTTCCTTTCATTTTCTCTCATTTTCTTACTAGCTTACTGTAGTACGCAATCTTTCGCTCTCTTTCGTTCTCTTCCTCTCTAATCGTAATAAACTATTGTATTACCAGTCATTACCAACCAGCAATAATAGTTTAGCTTTAAGGTGGTCGAAGTCCGCTCGTACATTCCTTCCCAATAAAACATGAAATGTTTTACCTCTGTTCCATGACGTGGCTTCGGTGTTGTGCAGCTTGTTGGGAACGGTATCTCCTTCGTCGAAAATGATAATGTTGATAATGAAACTGCGGCTTGTAGCCCACCCGTTGCACCTGTACTTGTTGCTATTTTTCCAATTTAGCAACCTTCACCGATGGACATCTTATTACTGCGGTGATTTCCTACATGGACCTTAACGTTAACCACTCTTACCACTCCATCCTTTCCCGGAAAAACGGCCACCACCAAACTCACTTAATAGCCCCCCCCTCCGCAGCCTCTCATCAAAGAGGACCACCACATCACCCACCTCCAGGGTTGGAACTAGATCATTCCACTTCTGTCTTGATTGTAATATGTGGAAGGAAGATACTCATGCCGCCACCGTTTCCAAAACATCTCTGCTAGGACCTGGCTCTTTCTCCACAACTTGGATAAACTGGCTTCCTTGTCATTCAACACACCGGGGGGCTATGCTTTACTAGAGGTCACAATGAGGAAGTAAGTGGAAAGGTGCTAGGGCTTCTGTTAGTCCTTTTCAAACAACAGAAAAAAGACCCTTAAAATATATTCATATTGATATTACAAAGGTCAAAATCAAATGTGACAGCGTCAAATATTAGTAAACGGATTGTTTTGACAACTGTCAAATCAAATGCATGTATTTACAATACATGCCCGCATTTACAGTTAAGCATTACATAACATAAGTAAGTAAGTATACAGTTCTTATTCGTCTTGAATTCAAATATACATGGGTTGCCTACTGGAGCGACAAAGCAATTTGTTCGTCATCTTTTCATTCTGGTACTCTCTCTATTCATGCATATGTACAACAAATCTTTTCTCCTCCCATCTTTCTCGAATGTAGACTTACAACAAACTTTTTTGTTTTTTTTTCGCTCTGCTTCTCTCTAGTATGCAGACGTATCACTAAGTTATTCCCTCTCTCTCCCTCTATATTACGCGTACAAAAAAGGACTACACCTCACGAAGGAATGACTCCAAGACATTTCAACCAAACCTCTTGATACTCCGACAGTTGTTAGCTTACTATGTAACTAAGAAAATTTGCCAACCGTTAGTTTCCATATGGCAAGGCCTTCCTGTGTAAACCCATTTCCGTTTTACACATTTATGACGTTTTAAATATAAACGTTAACACACCATAACTCAAAAGACTCAAATTTAACACACCATAACTCAAAAGACTCAAATTTAACACACCATAACTCAAAAGACTCAAATTAGGCATTTTCCATCATATTTTGTGATTTTTATTCAATTTAAAACACTTTCAAATTTTTGAAAATTTTATAAGAGACCAGGGCTGTGTACTATAATTCCGCACTCCACAATCCAACTCTTCAATCCACAATTTTCAAATTCTGCAAAGTGCGAAGTTGGTTTGTCTCACCATGGTTTTTGAACTTTTCAGTTTTCACTCTGCATAAAATGTCATAATTTGCAGAGTAACTTGACTACTCCACAAAGTCAAAATATCCTAGTAACGCAAAACCTGACGGTAAATCCCCATTCCCCTGTACGGTAAGGGATTTTTGGCTGGAAAAGAGAAGAGTAAACCATTTCCGGTTAGATTTTTTAGGAAAATTTTCAAAATGACTATCATCAACTATTTTGAGAAGAGTCATTCTCATATCTCATGTGTTAGTTGTATTAGAATCCTCCTGACCTTAATCTTTTCCCCATCAGCCTCATGCTTGGCTACTGTCGGCTGGACCTTTTATTAAAATCTTTGCTAATTGACTTGCTTCTGTTTTTGGAGGAGAAACTCGAACTGACAAATGAAGCTAATGCAATTCTACTTCCTCCTTCTCCGCTAAACTTCAATAGCTTATTGTCCTCGCAGTTTAAATTATCAGTTTTAAAAGCACTTTCTCCCCCTCCCCAGTTTACGCCGATGTGCGCCTCATTCTAATTTCGGTGGCACTGTAGGAAATGTCATTTTTAAATTTCGAGTCTTGATGTTTTTTTGTATAGATTAAGTACAATATGACTAAAGTATATTCCCAACATCGGAACAGAAAAACTATTTCATAATATTAGAAACGCGAATGATTGCGGATGTAAGAAATTCATCATAAAAGAAATGAGTCATAGTCAAAAACAAATCTAACTTCTATTGTAAAAAAAAACTCAAAGAAGATATTAATGTATGTAGTCTATAATCGAGGTGGTTCAATTTTTAGAAAAAAATGTATATAAAACCTAAAATTTTGAAGGAAAAAAATTCTTGGGACCGCTTAGTGACCTTGCATAAATAACTGAAAAGCGCAAAGAATCTGCATTTGCACTTTTCATTTTGTCGATATGGTGAGACAAAACGGACTCTGCAAATGATTTTACTCCGCAAAATTTACTCCGCAGTTCCAACTCCACAAATCCACAAACTTTTTTTGGTGGGACAAAAAGCGTTTGAAAAGTTAAGAGTTGTCATGAAAACTGAAAAGTTTGGCGATGATAGTACTGGGCCCAGGTTCTACCTAAATTTTCCCACGTTATTTTAAATAGGATTTCAGGAACAATGTCAACCGAAAAAATCGAAAATTCTCCGTTGTTTCGGCCTATGGAAACAAATTGCTGGAGAATTAACCTTGTTAGATAAGTAACTAAAGATATCCCGAGTGTCAAGAGATTTGGAGAAAATATCTTGTGGTATATCCCTTGTCGGTACTACTGTACGAGGGGGCTTTGTTTGGGCATCATAATCAGCAGCAAAAGAAGTAAAATTAAGTGTTGTAAACCGTGATGGTAAAGACGGTGTCTTACATTAGCTATGGGTATACTTTTGGGTGACATGTCTAAAATTTACTATTTATAATGCTTTTTAGGGGATAATGTCCTAATTTAGCCATGGTAAACACAAGTATGATCAAAGTGCTCAATTTTAAGCTAATGAAAGTGCAACAAAGAGCCTTTATTTGTATCCATGTATATAGTTGAGAAAAAAAGAGCGGAACAGAGAGAAAGATGACGAACGAGTGGTTTTTCTCTCCAGTAGTCAGTCAATGTTATGCTGTATAATTTGACATTTAGGAAGAAACCAAGATGTCTGCACTGTTGTTAAGGTACTCCGAGAATCGAAATAATTTTCGGACAAGCCCTGGGAAAAATACAAAGGAAATTGATTTCATCATAAGCATGTTTTTATTTTCGCCCATGTAATTTTTCCCGAACCTCCTCTGAATTTTTTAAGCTGTAGCTTCCGATATCTGGACTATCTATAGTCTATAGTGCAGCTATCTTGGAAGAAACAAAGAAATGTATACTTGCCACACATTAATTTTAAGCTTGTATTATGTTTAAAAATGCATGCACCTGTTTTGTAAGCACCTGTCATTGTAGTTTTATGCTACGTATGATCTTTTGTACCTAAAAATATGATGATTATGATTTTTCATGTGTCCCATCTTCTAATTTGAGAGGGATTCCACTTTGTTACACAATATAACAATAGACTCATGCCTTTTTATGTACATATTGACAATGGAATTGTACCAGACTTTTTTGTATCACTGCTAATTATATGATATATTTAGTTTTGTTCATTGTTAGTCGTTTGTCTCCAGTCTTCCTTCACATTCTTTGTTGAACAAGAAGCGTCTTTCTTTGTATGTTTTGATATTATTCCCCGGAGCAGAGGACTGGAGGACTTCAGTAGCTTTCTAGGACTCAGCAGAGTCAGATCAAGATCAAAATATAGGGCTCAACAGAGTCTAGTCTAGTCCCAAGTCTATTCCTCCAGCAGAGGAAAGAATCGACGAAGAGTCTGCCGACTCACAGCTTCATTGGGGTTTTTTACCAGTTAGCTTTTCCCTTATCAAATATAAGTTCATTTAAGTTAATTTGTAGAGTAATTTATCCGCCATTGGAGGTGGGCCACCGCCTTTCATCATAAGCAATTAGTTTCGACAATAAACAGTTATATTTACTAGATTATTTAACCTTATACCAAACTCAAGTTGTACTTCATTTGCACTTGATTTATCACCTATCGAATTATTCATCAGTAAAAATAGGAATTATATGTACATAGAATGGCAAAATATGTATGTAAATATTTGCATAAAAGGGCCAAATTATTTGCATAATATTGATATAAATATGACGAATTTTGACCAAAAATTTCCAAATTTTGCGTAAAATGTTAATTAGTAAGGCTTTTGGTACTAATGGCTCGATAATTTAACTCTTTACATGCAAAAACAATCAAATTCATTTTCAACTGCCGAGAAAGCAAAATTAGATTATCAATTGGCATCAAAAAGATATAGTCAAAAGTAAGTTGGTACGAAAAATTTACATCCGTAATCAGATCCTTGTTGAATTTTTTAATCTTTATTACTAATTTTAAACGTTTTTATTAATAGTTCGTCTGTTTTTCCTAAATTAAATACATAATTTCTCAGGCCCACATTCTTATCGTTGCTAACGATAAGAATCTTATAAGTTTCTTACAATATAAAGGCCACCTAAGCCTATTTGGTATTCATATCTCAAGGAACCCTCCTTCCCTTCAAAAATGCCAGGGTTACTTTGACCTAACCAAAGTTTATATTCACATTGTCTTAGGAAGGGACTAGCCTATCGTTACAAATGTAAGAATCTTACGATTTTTGTAAGGTAGCTAATCACCTTCATAACCAATTTTTTTTTCTTTCGAATTTAGAATTGGTTGTAAATTTTATTACTTCCGAAACCAGAATTGATGCATCCTGTCCACGTTTTACAAAGATAACAATGTTTTAAAACTTCAATTGCATTATTTATTAATTATTTATCAGTGAATGATTTGGACCGGGTGTGGTTCTGTTTTTCTTCTGTCAAATTGTACCCAGTAAACTGTCAAATTCAACCACACGAAAATTATGTCATGTCAATCATGAGGCTAATTTAATTAAGTTATATTCATCATCATCATTTAAACTGACGTATTCAGAATCGAATCAATCGAGAATCTAGTGCTGGCTGACAGTCGTATGTATAACATATCTTATGGACATACATAATGATCCTTATGGATATGCATAATATCCGATGAATATACATAACGATCCTTATGTACATACATAATATTAGATAAATGTACATGAGAATCCTTATGCATATCCATAATATATTGTGCATATAAGTATCCATGGATTTCAGGATGCACAGGAAGAAAGTGCAAGGCATTCCTTATCCTTTGGTAAGATTTTAATATGAATACCAAATGTTAGGAAAGGGAGAGGACAGGGGCCCCCTTTCCTAACGTAAGTGTCAGGTCACCTATAACTACCAGCCTTCAGTGTGAATCCGGAGCTCAAAATATCACCAAAAAATGGCTTGAAATTGAAAAAAAAAAATCAGGAGAAGAAAACTTTGTTGTAGATACACATGCTAGAGAGAAGAAGAACGAGAAAACATTTTGTATATTTTAATGCTAGAGACAAATATAATTTGACATTTCAAGAAAAAACAAAGAACTGTATAATTGCCACACATTTTTTTAACGTTATCATGTGAAATGCGTGTACTTATTTTGCAAGAACCTGACCTTGTATTTTATGTTACTTATGACCTTTTGTACCTAAAAATATAATGATTAAGATTTTCAGATTTTTCATGCGTCCTTTTTTCGATTGTTGGAAGAGAAATTCCAACTTGTTACCTTAATACAATAGATTTCATGCCTTTTATGTACACTTTGACAATAGAATTGTACCAGAAATTGTGTAACCGCTAACATATTGTTTCATTTGTTCATTGTTAGTTTTGCCTCCATTTTTCCCTCGTATTCTTTTTCAAAGAAGAACGGTCTTTCTTTATAGTTTGGTGTTATCCACCACAGAGGGACTAGAGGACCTCAGAATCTTTTTATGACTCAGCCATTAGAGTCAAATCTCATCTTGTCTTTGCCAGAGACAAGCAATCAATTTGTAATTTATTATATATGTTTTATTAGATCCCTTCAGGATATTACAAAGTTTTTTCAGCTAACCTACATCCTATCCTCACTAACAATAAAGTAATCAGTAATTTAGTTTATAAAATTCACAAATCATTCCAATAGTAGTTCGTTGGACACGTCATTTAGTTTGAAACTCTTAACTGATAATTACACATCACGCATTACGAAGCTATTGCGACATACGGCGAAGCTGCAACTTAATTTCTTCATAATTCAATTCGGTTCTCACCATCGACAAAAATTGATTTGTTCGTTTCTCCCCCTTCACAAACCGTATTTGTTCGCCTCTCACCAACGACCCAAACTTATTTGTGTGTTTCTCACCAACGACGAAAACTCATTTGTTTGGCTGTCACCATCAATCCAAACCGATTTATCGTGTACTTACCCATACCCCATTATAACAACAGTTCGAGGAGGTTCAAATCTCCTCAGAATTATTTTTCGACCGGAAATCGTCGCCACGTTTTCCTGTCATCTATTATGACGTATTTTCTGATTCCAAGCCGATACAGAACTGTACTCCTATTTTTATCATGCTGCAAATCATGTTATTGCTGGAGACATTCATGTTTAGGTAAAAAAAAGACGTGTTGTGACTGGTAAAAGCATGTAAAGGTATGGGAAGGCATGTTGTTGCTGGAGAAGAGCAATTTTAGTTGGGGGTAGGCTCAGATGAAGGAGTTAAAATAGATGAACAAAGGAAAGAAAATCTTGTGACGACTGAGGCTTGTTGACGAGGAACTTTTAGCACCCTTTAACATGGGTAACTGAGGAAACAATCGTTCCTCGTCAACAATTTGTATTCAAAAATGAAATCATAAGGCGCTGCCATTTACTAACATTACACTTTACTTATCTATGTTACTTATTCATCTGAGGGGGTAGGCTTTCTGTTGCTGGAGAAGGGCATAGGTAGGAAATTCTCGTTAAAATAAAATGAAAAATTTTATTGCACACAAATATCCCCATTCGAAAAGTTGACGATGCTTATTTACATCCCACTTCCTTTGTCTCTATCTCTCCCTTTTTCTCTTCTTTGTGTTATTCCTGCTCTTCTAAGTAAGAAGTAAACTTCTATTGCGATTGAGACTATGCTAGGACACACCATGAACACAAACTTTTAAAAGAATTTAATAAACAAACTCTCTTCTTTTCAACGCACCATTCCATGACAATGCAAAATAATAATTACATACAAATATCACACATCAAGTTAACGATTATTATTTTCAGCCTTGGCTAGGCTTCGTAACCCTTTCGGTCTCTCTCTTTTGTGTTGTTCCTAACCTTTAAAGAATTAAATTGTAACTGCAAAATAGTCTTTCTTGTGTATGGGAAAGAGCATAATTTGGTGGGAAATGCTGGCATATTCTGCGAAAGGCATAATTTGATGTAAGAATGGGGAAAAGGATCAGTTGATGGGTAAGTACTGGCTTTTGCCGGGGAAGACAGTACGTTGGGGTTGGGTTGATGCTTGCTTTTGCTGTGGACGAACATATGTACTATGATGTGAAAGTTCCCATTTTTGCTTGGGTAAAGCATAATTTGGTGGGAGTTCTGGCATTTGCAGTGGTGGTGAATATTTTGATGGGGAAGTGCTGGCATTTACTGTGGAAGAGCATAATTATTTGGAGAAAATCTGATTTTTGCTAGGCAAGAACATAATTTGATGAAGATGTGCTGGTTTTTGCTAAGCAAGAACATAATTTTATGGAAAAGAAGAGAATCCATATAATTTGTTGATTATTCCATTTTTGACTAGGCAAATGCATTTGTTATCCTGCAGCGTGGCTTTGCATGATATTAGGAATACGTGGTCCAATTGTCTGTTTTTCCGTCTGTCTGTCTGTCCGTCTGTCTTTCTGTCTGTCTGCAAGATATATTGAGAACGACAGCGAATGAGCTAACAATAAGATGATGTAGAAGATGGGATATGTAGGTCAACCGGAAGTAGGACAAAGGTCATTTATTATTCTCATTTATTTAAGCCATAAGCCATTACTCATTTAATTATGCCATATCAAATGGGTTTAGCAACACTCGTATTTGCATCGTAGGTCAACCGGAAGTGGGTCAAAATTTAACGTCAACTTTTTGAAAATTGATCCAAATTTAAGCGAACTTATTTAAAAGCTAATGCTTCGTTAAGTTCAATGGCACTAGTACTAACGTCGTAGGTCACCTGACAGTGGGCAAGAACTCAAGGTCACACTTTTTAATATGATTAACCCATATCAAATAGGTTGTCGTTCGAAAGCTAATCATAAGCTTACATAGACGGGGCTAATATTAACGGTTAATTAATAGAATTAACAATATCGCTACAATCTTGTATACTTTTGCTTGAGTAACGTTGAATTTGGTAGAGTATTACATTGCATTCTTTTGCTGACTGATGGCATTGGTTTTGTAAATCGATATATAAGACATATGAACTTCACCTCCAAGGCAGGCAGCCCAAAACCCTTCAACTTTCTCCAAAAGGATCTTCTCGTTCGTTTTCAGATAAAACAATTCACTACCAAACCCCTTTCTAAATTCTAACCGTTTTATTAATTATTGTTAATGTTTGCCCTACCTTCTACATCAATTTAATAAAAAACGGCATCAGGAAATTTGATTATTTTAGTCTCCTTTAGTTAACTTTAGACTCGTCCATTATATTTATATAATCACACTAAAGCTAGTTGAAGATAGTTTCTTTGTAAGGGTTGACTGTGGCAGGGCTGTAAAAAATACATACCTTAAGCATATATACATCGTTCTGCTAGCTTAATATTATTCATGCGTTATTTGTATTACGTTGTAGGAACATGGGGCGGAAAACTTGCAAGTTGAAATGTATGCAAGTAATATTTTTCGGAAAAGTTGGGAATTTTTTGGAATTACGGGGGGAAATTTTGGATTTTCTTGGAATTTGTTCGGAAAATTTTGGAATTTTTTGGATTTTTTTTTGGAATTTGTCGGATTTTTTTTTGAAAATTTCGGATTTTTTTTTGAAAATTTTGAAATTTGTTGGAATTTTTATATTTTGTAATGAAATTTGAGATGATAAGACGGGGGACCATTAACGAGAGGGTCGTGTTCTAAAAATCGACTACAATTAGTCAGATTTTAGAACACGACCCTCCCTTTTTTCAATTTTTCCATTATGGAGGGTCCTGTTGTAAAACCTGACCCCGATTCTTTTTTTTTCAAAATACAATAAAATACAATAAAATGTGTTACAGTCTTCTTCAATTTACTTCATGTCAGTTTCACATGATCTCATTGTAGTTATAACAGTATAACAGTAATACTATCAGTTTCAATTAGAGATGGCTGGAACTAATCCTAAAATGAATGTCAGGCTGTATTGTATTGTATTGGTTTTATTGTACTAACGAAATGGCCGCAGTCCATTGTCCATACACAGAATTATAATAATAATCCATTGTATATAAGGAATATCTACTTTGACTGGAGATGGGACTAAAAAGTTAATTTATTTTTGGCAAAAGCTTTTATTACAAAA
>JAQIWX010001515.1:0-10021 GCA_034696785.1 Lepidocyrtus cyaneus
GTTCTAATGCAAATTACCAAATCAGTTATTTGCATAAATCGTCTAATCTCATTCTTTTCACTTTCACTCTACATACTCCTGCTTCTCTGCTGCTTTTCGAATATTGCTTATTTAAAATCTAAACTATTGAATAGTTACTGCAGCCTTTTTCGGAGTTTTTTATCTAAATAGGGATTTAAATTATTTCGAAATTGAATTAATACAGTAGTCATATAGGTAACAAGTATTAAATGTTAGATAATAAACAGTCTAGATTCGTTGTTAGTTTGCTAACAACTGGCCTGTTCTAGTTAACAATAACATACATAATGGTTTCAGTTTAGTTGATGAGCAAACATCCCAATCCCAAATCTAAGTTATTTTCAGAGCTTGTTCCGTTAATCACATATAGTTAGCTATCTTTGCTACCTGCACAGTCTTATCAATAATAATCTATGTATTAGTAAGCAAACCAATTTCAGTTATTTTTTTCCCGACGGCAAATTATAGTTTTAAAAAATCTGCAAACTACTAAACCTATCTATAACAAAACCCGGGATTTTACAAGTTGCTTTAAAATCTCTACAAATCGTTCTCCCAACATGGGTTGATTCATTGCAAAATCTTCGAATTCTTTCCTACCAACAACCTCATCCCCACTACTCCCACCTTCACCCCCACCTCCTACAAAACAATTACCGTAACTAGAAAGAAAATCGCTTATCGATGATATCCTAGTCTGACAATTGTTATTATTTTGCCCCAAAAATTTTCTATAGGATATTAAAGGGAGGAGGACGAGCGCATGATAAAAGCCAAACTCCAACATTTTCCTATACTGCTTCTCCACCTTTCGATGAAACTCGTCGATGTTCTCTTCAAACTCTGTGGCAATCTCAGTATTCCCTCCTTGTCTGGCTGAAGATATGACGTGCTCCTGGAAGGCGTCACAGTAGAAGGCCAACAGCTTCTCTTCAAATTCCTGTCGGAATCCGAGACTAGTTGAGGTAAGCAAAAATAGGGCCAAGTCGGAGACCAACGGTCCCATGTAAAGTGTGCCTAAATTAGTGAGCCGACACTCCACCGGTTCTGGACCACCGTTTTTGCCATACTTGAAAAGCAAGCTTTCTGGCTGGAAGTTCCCGTGGCAGACAACGTAAAAGTCGTCATTTTCGTATTTCTCTTCCTCCACCAGCTTCACAATTTTCTCGAAGATCCCCGAAGGATCCAATACCTTCCTTTGGAGTTTGAATGCCAAGGAGGAGTTTTGAACTTCGACGAGTTTGCAGGCAAGCTCGAACGCTTTTTCGAAGATCGGACTCAATTTTGAACTCTGGCGGGTGGAGTAGATGGAACTGGTTTGCTGGTTGATGAATGGATACTTCCGGACCATTTCCAGTTTGCCCTTCCCCTTCTCCCCAAGTTGCCTCCGGAGGAGGTAAGACGATGCATGGAATCTTGCCAGTGTTTCCACAGCGAGCAGACAATGATTAAAATCCAAACTCATCGAATCAACTCCTCCATTTCCTCCATCCATGAAAATATTTCTAAAGCCATTGGAAGGCGACTCCAGATTTTCCAGGAAAAGATAAGGCTTTTCGACATGATACACGCGGGTTATCAGATTCCAAATTTTTCCTTGCTGGAATGGGGAAGCATTGTAAATATTCATTGTTGGGGAGGATGACCTTCCGGATTGCAAATCTCTGAAAAGGGTTGAATACGCTTGGACTTCATTTGACTCAGATTCCTCCACTCTCTTCATGATAACAGAAAACTGTTCCAGTTCCATGGAGGATGCTCCTTCACATATAACGGAGAAGTTCAGCACAGTCCCATTTCTCATCGATGGATGATTCACCCCAGATAGATTTTTCACACTGGTTACGTTCGTCTTTGTTCCTTTGCCGGAGGAGTACAGATTTAGTATGGCTTCTGCTACCTTTCTTAAAGTTGCTTCATCCGGCATGTGGCCATCCTGAACAACACCTTCCTTGTAATTGTGACTGTTGCCTGTCAATTTTAGACATAAAAATTTGAGCTGGAGTAGTTAGTTAAAATATGTACTTAAATTATATTTCCATTTTTTTTTAGTTAAATGACTTACTGTTTCGTAGCATGTTCACAGTTTAATGAGCTGTGTGTCTGTTGAACTAATTGTAAGCTGGATTGATTTGGGTACCTTTACTCCTCCGCTCGGACTCCACTCCACGACAGTTTTGCTCCCGTTTTTCGATCCCAACACTTTTTCAGTTATGACTGCAAAATTCAAAACATCTTCAATGAATGATGAAGCAAAAATGCTAACCACGTCATTTAATTTATCTAGTTAGCGATAAGTATACTGCCTTTGCAAATGCACCCGCACCTGTTGTGTGAGTAGTAAAAACTATTTTTGCAAACTGTTTTATTTCACAACATATAACCCTAGTCCATCCATATAACCCAAGTCATTAATTTTCCCTAGCATTATACTGATCTTGATTGTGTGAAGAATATTCGCTAGACTAAAATATGCGTGGGCTTGCTAATGTAGATCCACCTTCTAATTAGAAATTAAAAAAGAAGAGTTAAATTTCCCAGTAAATTCTTAAATTCCTACTCTGGCTGATTCACAAAACTCATTTAATTCAATTAACTTCCATTTTACAGGGGCAATCTTCTCAGAGTACAGAGGCTCTTGTTTATTACCTACATATTATGATGATATGGCTTAATTTATAGTTTTGTTTGTGTTTTTTGCTCAACTCACACCACATAATAGCTAGTTAATAACTACTGTAGTATATCATAATCTTCCCAGCACCATGCGCCATCATCCATTTATGAATCTTCATAATTCAGCAGTCTGCACTTTCTCTTCAGTATTTTTGAAGTGTGATCCCTTATCACTTCTCACTTTCAAGCTCATCATCGTCCCATCCAATGAGTTAATCACACTTGTCATGTTTCGAAAGAAAAAAAAACTTTCAAATGCAATTTGAGCTTTTTTTTATAAATTTCATGCTGTAGCCAATTCTGGAATTACGTAGGTCTTCCCCACTTTTGTGAGTGAGCTTTGTAAGCGTATATATACTTAAATACATTTTAATGTACTTCTACACGTGAATATAAAAATATGATTTATTACGTAGTAAACTAATTTATTTCTCGTTTTGCTCATAGCCAGGAATGATCAAAGTAACAAGAAAAGAAATTATATTCTCCAACGAACCTTTCTCAAAATCTCGTAAACATAACGAAAATTGACAGGCGGTGTCTCGCACTTTTGCAGCAAGCCACCCACACATGTTTTACAAGCTTGTGCAGTAATAATACTTATATATTAGGTAATATTTATCTGTACCTTACACTTTGCCTTTTCTCTTTGCGTCACTTGAATCACTTGCGACTTATGACCGATACCAGAGACAGACTGACTGACTAGTTAACGGTGCATTTCTATAAAGCTGTTTCGGTTGATGTCGTTTCATCGGATTTTATACGATACGATGATAGATCTGTTCAGATAAGAATGATAAATTACGAAAAAATAAATATTTAAACAGTATTGCAGAAGGTAAAATACTGCAGATTAGGTATGTCAAAACAAGAGTAATATATATTTATGTTAGGGATTATATCTAATCTCACTTATAGGGATTCAATAACCACGCTACTCGTAGAATATGATTTAGAAATCTTGTGCTACTAAAGGCTAATCCAATCAGAAAATTTAGCAAAGATTTATAACAATATGTAACACAATTAACGTCACCACTTCCCAGGGTTTAAACTTGGAGACTACTCGACTATACTTCCAGATTACAACAAATCCGACTAAAGCTCGGTTGCATTCATTAGTTGAAGCTAAAGAGACAAGCAAGCTTGGATATAGTGTAAAAGCTAAAATTTGACAGTATCAGATCAGCTATAAAACTGGATATGAAAATGCATTCCTCCAAGTAAAACTGATGACGATGATGATATATAGTACTTTTGATGACAAATACTGATCTCATGGGTACAGATTTTTATTGAGTACTTAACTGTTCAGTATGGAGCAAGTACATAAAACGAGATAGTGCATTCGGTACACATATTTTTATGCTGAATACCATTTGGCGCATTGCATTGTATAGATACTTGAACTTGCTATTTTTCATCCATTCATTTACTTACCAGCATAAAAAATAAATTTTGTTATCAGCTTTTTTTAAAGCAAAATTAGTAATTTCCATAATATTATTTGCTTGTACTGTGATTTCTCCGCTAACCTTCTTCGTTTCACAACAGTTTATATTGCTGTAGATTTATTTCATTTTACACTTACATATAGGTATCTACATAAATTGCTACCTGGGAAAGTTTGTGTCGATAGATGATCAACTTCAAATTGTTTACGTGTTGGATGGTTGGAATAAAACATGATATTATTATGTTTGTCCTATGAGGATAGTGAAGTTTAGTTTTTAAATCTGTAAAATATCCTATTTTAAATTGCTGTCAAATTTCATAAAAAACATGCATATTTCCATTCTAATCATTCCCCATTTACCAAAAAAAAACACAACAACAGAAAAGTAAAAACAGTAATGCATAAATAAAAATACATATCCATCTGAAATACTCTGGCGAGTTTCAATATACCACATGACTTTAGGAAGTCGTAAACATAACATATCAGATTTGTTAATATTTGTCTTCTGCTTCATAGACACATTCATCAAGTTTTTTCTCCGCCCTACTAACTATGACCATTTTTAAACCTCAGCAGCTCCCATTCAATTTTGATTCCGGAATAATTAGACGAAAGATACCGTTTTATTACGCAAATGCGCTTCCTTTCTGAGAATTTTATAGCTTTGATTAGAAAAACTAGGACACATCTATTTCGTATTCAATTCATGCATAATCCCATCTCGGTCGGTCGCTACCTTCTTTGATTTGAAATAAATATTTTTGTCTGTACAGATTATAGTGATTTCAATCCATTTTTAATCACAGTTTAAAGGTCATTTCCACTTCCGGAAAAACTAAACCACCTACATTCCTTCGCGCACACGTGCCTACAGCCAAATCATTTTCAAACGTTTATAATTACAAATATAATATAAAAAAAGCGAACTGCCCATTATTAAACACACTGTATTAACTTGTAATGTTAATTTGTAATTAATACAAAGGTATTCCGTTACTCGTAAAGTGAAATATTAAATATCGACAAAAAATTCGAGCTCCGTTACGCTGTCAGCTACAAGCCATCATTTAGCCACTGATGCATGGTGAACCAACTACATACAAAAAAAAAATTTGCTCCCTATCCTTCCGTTTTACAAGAACAACACCAAATAAGACCCTCAACCCACCAAATTTAGCATGAAAACTGCATAAAAAATGCATACAGTACAAGCCACGATTTTGTATCACTTTTAAAAGTAAGTTAAGTTTAAAAAATTGATTGATGAATTATGAACTGCATTAAATGCTTCCTGTGCAGGATTATAAGCTTGTATCAATTGAAAATAAGTAACGTGTCAGTCTACATTTGTACATGGCAAGCTGTACAAAACGTAGTACAGCTAACGAAAAACATTCAGTTTTGTTAAATAATGTTGATTGCTATGCTATATGATATTTTAAATACCTACTTATTTATATTGCTGTGCTCAAATGGTCGTGACCCGCTGCAGATAACAAGTTAGCCAAGTCCCTTGTATAACAATGAGTAAAGTAACAAGCTTAGTAATCATCGTGTAAGCCAAACTTACCCTTTCAGTACCACGTGAGCATGCATTTTTTTATGCATTTAGTTATGCCACCACCTCCAACCAACCACTGGGTAACTGCCAACCAAAGTCGTAAATAAAATTGTGCGTAAGGATAATTTTCTGTTTTTACCCCCTCCACCCGTCCACTTCCTTTCCGTCCTTTTAACAATAGAAAAAAATCCTGTGAAGTGCGAACGGAGAGCAGTTTTTTGCTTGCTACCTGCAAAAAATGAATGAATTCATCTGGAAATCAATTAATTTCTGTCTTGACTTGACTGAGAGAGACGGAGAAGAAAAAACGATAAAAAAGGATTTTTTTTCTTTGAAGAAAAAAAAAACTGATTACTTCATAGATTACTGGCATGTGGCATGATAGTACATATACGTAATCAAATTACACAGCTTAATTACAGCTGCGAATTATTCTAATTCACTCTAGTTGAGTTTGTAACTGATCACAAATTAAATTACAGACTTGTATTTTATGTGTTTGTTTTGTGTGTTGCAGTATAACACATTTTAACTAGCCAAGCGAATAAACGATATGCAGAAATGCACTTTAAGTAGTGGCTTATCAAGTTTTTGCCAAATATGAGATTGTTACTGGGTTATATATAGCAAGTGTCCATATTTTTTGCTGATCATACATAACTTAAACTAAAATAGCTTATCATTACTGCTTTATTCATTATTACTATGATTAGCTAAATGTATGAGCTATTAGTATATTTCCCCTCCCCATTCACACCTTCCTAGTCCTCCCCAAGCCCCAGCCAATGAGTTGTCAGATATATATGGCTTATCTTAAACAGGAAATCTGAACGTGGAAGTGCAAATTGGAGTTTTTGGAAGTTGCCAATAAAACAGGAGGTGGTAGCAAAGGGGACAGGCTATATAAAATACCTAACGAAACTGTTTAAAAAAGGAGTGGTTACGCCCTATTGAATAATATGTACCAAAATGATATATTGAAGAAAAAAAAAGCTGCAATGAGATATCATATTACGATAAGCTTTAGGTTTTTTTTTGGCAGATTTTTTTTTGTTTTTGCAATGCATTTTGTCTCCCATCCAAAGTCGCTGACTCTTGCCTGCTCCTGGCTTGAGCTTAACTAACTTACAATTATTGAAGTCCTTTTTTATACATCCTTATGCTTCAGGTGGCTAATGACTGATACCCCAATTAACATGCACCATATTCTACGATAATCATTATAATTGTTGTGTGTGTGTACGCTTATTATACATACTTTAATGTCTATTTAATCCATATAGCGGGTCAAAGGGTATTTAACATTTTTTTTGATAAATAATGATCGTAATAAACCAAGCAAGCATGTAATGTGTGGAGGGTGCAGGAGGAGGTTCAGGTAGTGGTAACGGCAACGGTGTGGTGTTGTTGGGCGAGTGGGTGACTCTCAACGAGCATTTCTCTCTCTGTGTCCACTGTACAATTTAACGAGTGCGTATTTTGTTCCGTTAAAATTAAAAGTGATAAGGATTTTAAAAAAAAATTACAACAAAGTACGCACCTTTTTTTATATGAAAATAAATATGGCGATATTGTTATTTAATACTGGCTGCCATAATATTTATTTCACTTATTCTCTCTGGCTTTCGGCTTCTGATACACTTTTAATTTTTAAACGGTTGGGGTGGATGGATACGCTTGATGGAGTTTTTTGGGCCTTTGGTATAAAAGTTGCGTCACCCCAGGATCAAGTCATCAGTCAACTTGTGATCTCCATTGAGTTGAGAGTTTGAGAAACAGAAATAGTTTGAGTGGAATTGTTTTGTTTAAAAATAAGTTCAAGTTTTCAGTTCGGAGGAAACATGGCTAAGTTCGCTGTTGCAGTGGTGAGATAGATATTTAAAGAAAAATAAATTATTACCTAAACCCACCATTACAAATGGGCTGAAACAAAGTGCACAAAGTGGTAAAATCCAAAATTACTAAGTTGTTTGTTATGATTGTTCCCTAGGTCCTTGCTACGATTGCCGTTGCGGTTCAAGCTGGACATCATGGTCATGAGCTTGGACATCATGAACACGGACATGGACACAGCCACGTTGCTCATCATCCCCATCAAGAGCACGGATGGGGTCACCACGGACATCAGGAGCATGGATGGGGATGGTCTTATCCCAAATACAAGTTCAGGTAAATCCTCATTTCCTCTACCTAGCATCTCCTCCACAATAATTTACATTTTCTTGAGAGACTCCAAAATGCAATTCCCATTTTTCCTACCTCCTCTGCAGCTACGGAGTAGTTGACTCCCACACCTGGGACAAGAAGCACCAAAGCGAATGGAGGGACGGAGACAAGGTCGGAGGGTGGTACGCCCTTGTTGAGCCCGATGGCAGTGTAAGAACCGTCCATTACACCGCTGACAAGGGAGGATTCAAGGCCCAAGTCCACCGTTCCCCCAACAAGCATCCCGTCGGATGGGGATGGGGAAAGCATTAAAAAATCTACCCAACCCTACCGTCGTTGGATTACCCACCTGAAGAAGGATACGGATACCCCTACGGATGAATAACGTTGTGAATCTAGTCTCAAAAATATATTGCTCTTCATTGGATCCATCCATGTATGTATATCCTCCTGAGATAATTTTCATTTCCCTTTTAACCTTCCTCCTCGTGCAAGCGAACCCACCTCAACAAAAACTTCCTTCCTATTTTTTTCCCTATTTATATTTAACAAATCAATCCTTCTACCCTTCAATCGCCATGTTTTTTATGTGCCTTAAAAACAAACTATTAGTTTTCCTATGTAGTTTTTTTTGTAGAAATTTATGCTTCTTCAATTCTCTCCCTTTCTGTTCCTTTCCACTTCCTGTCCATTTCCCTTCTTCAGTTCTAGTCAGTCTTCCTATTTTTTTCCTATAATTTTTAACTAGTTTTTACTTAAATCCTCGATATCCATACCTCAAACCTACCTCCTGTACCTCAGAAAAAATCTTCAACTTTGCCTGATAGTGGAAGTTTCCCTGTCAGGTGCTTTCTAGTCATCTTCATATAGCTTTGTAGGTAGTTGTAGTAGTAGTAGCAAGCTTTTTCATTTCAGTTGCTCTCTGCTCTCTAGTCTTAAAACCTCTCTATCCTCCGTATTTTTTTTTGTTTCTAGTCTGTTTTTACTTGTTTCTCTGTTACTATAATTATTTCAATGTCTCTGGCCAGACAACTAATTATTCTACCGCCTCTGTTTACTACTTAACTTAAATCTATTTTATTCTAGTGAAAGCTCTATAACATCGCTGGTTGATGGGAGCCTATTGCTGTATAGTTTTACCTTTTATATTATTCTCCTGTTCAAAAACAAAAAACTCTTCCTTCGCAATCAATCGCAATAATTATTGAGATTATTAATCCTTACTATCGCATAACTTAAAATAATATGTGTTTGAGTAACATCCTTTGAAAGGAGTTGCTCGGATGTGTATGACAAAAAAAGTAAAAACAATAAATGAATAATACTTTTGCAAAGAACATTTTGTGCTGTCTCACTTTACCCCAGTTTTTTAATTATTGCATTCAATACTTTGCCAAAAAAAAATGCAAATCATTTGATAACTTTCCGTTATTCATTAACCGATATACATCTTTCATAAAAATCCTAAATCACTCTTGGATTTCATACCTTTGCCATCGGAAGAGGAATTTCATGTAAGTTCCATTATTAGCATGTTTGCTGGAAATCCCGCTTAATTGGTTCGGTAGACCTACAATTTCTATTTGCATGTTATCACTTGAATCCAAAATTAATTATAATTTTCCCTTAACTTTTTAAAGAATTTGTGGAAAAGGCCCATGTAACAGGTAACGCTTTTCCTTGCATAATAATAAGTTGTGGAAATACTTTCCATGACACATGAACCTGCTACTCCATACATTGCATGAAACAAAGAAGACCATCGAAGGAAGTTATGAAAGGAAGCTCCACCCGATAATTTTAATATCTCATCCAATTTCAATTACCTCCTGCAATCTAAACCATACAGTTGTGTAATGAAGTGCAGACATGACAATGGTAATTTATGGTTACCTCTACCTCACACCTCACCCAGCCCAACTTCCAGCTATAAAAAATCCGGAAACACGAGGACGGATCATGAACATCCAACCAACAAAATCAAAATTCGTGCATCTTTATATCCATCCTTTACATGGATCCAGGTGCATAAATTGGAATGCAAAGTTGCAATAATCATTGCATTGTATTTTTTCAAACAATTATTACGAAAATAAATATAATCTATCAAGTCTGTAGATTATATAGTTCCTTCC
>JAQIWX010001516.1:0-10018 GCA_034696785.1 Lepidocyrtus cyaneus
ATGACCCCGAATGTGCTGCAGAAGATGGTCATTTCTCCCAAACATTTTTGGACAGAGATCACACTTAAATTTCTTTTCAAAGCTGGGTGAATGGGTTTCCATATGATGTTGATGGCTCCGATTTGATCGAAAATCTTTAAAACAAATAGGACAAAAATGTGGATATTCCTGAGCGTGAGAAAGTAGATGTTCCTTGAAATACCGATCTTGTTTGAATGTTCGATAACAAAATACACATTCAAATTTGTGAACATGAATAACATGATTTGGAGTGTGGAGCCGTTTGATTTCCAGTTTCTGAGAATATTTTTGTTTACAGTTTGTGGAGGGAATTTGGCATTCCGAAGGATTTTCCATTTGGAAATTTTAATTTATTCGGGGATGAGGAATGAGGACGTCAAACAATATTTTATAGTAAGTAAACTTCCAACACTTTTAACTGTGGTTAGTAATTATAAACAACAATTTTTACGATTAACTAACTATAAACTAACTTGATTGTGGAAAATATAGAGTGAGTATAATGCTAATAGGTCTAATTTAATACAAATCAAGATCAGATCAAGACTCATAGGCATTGGCACAGCTTGTTAGAGACTGTCACTAAACCGAAGCAAATTTTGTGCTTTAACAAAAAATGCGCATTGTTCCTATTGGGGCATAAGAATGGCTTGGCATTTTTTTGGGGGAATTGCGTTGCTCACCATTAAATTAATTTTGGGTTTAAAGCTCAGCTATAAGTAGGATTACATATGTGACACGGTAAAAGCACGTAGGATTAGGACAAATATGAAAGAAATATAAAGGAAGGAATATGAGTGTAAAAGTATTAAAGTATGGATATGTTTTGTCAGTAAAAAATAGTATAGAACCCAGTCTAACACCCTTCAAAAATTATTTAAAAGTCTTAGGTACATAAGTATATTTTATGGACTTGATTTTTCCTTTTTTGTCTTTTTGTTCCGATAGCTCGATGGCTGCATTTTAGGTAAATTTCCTTTTCAGAAAATAATTTATTTTTGGCTTGTAAAAATAAGAGACCCAAGCAGTACTTTCTTGTTTAACAGATTTATCTCAACAGAAACAAACCTTTTTAACTACGGAGAGAAGGAGACATCATCGGTTGGTGAATTGATATGATAGGATAACTGAGGTAGGTAGGTAGGTATAGGTACGAATACCCAACGTAAAACTCTGATTCCCCCCCAATGAAAACCAGACAAACTTAACGGCTGACATTTAAATTGAATTTACAAATCTGTACACATTTTACATTTAAATAACATACATTACATTTGAGGCGAGGAGGTAGCCAAATTACACAAATATATATTACAGTTTTGCATACATGTAGGATTTATGTAAGCCAGTGTAAGCCTTCAGGATTATAATGAAGAAGCTAAATGCACAGGGATTTAACAGAATAAAATATGTATGGATGCCGTTGTCATCCATTTTATGTGTTGTCCGTTTTTGGGAGACTTATGGGTTTCCGGTTTCTCAAAAAAAATGGAATTTTCATTTCTGATATTTTTGGGTGAAATAGGAATCGCATAACATAAGAAAGTAATTTCCTTTCTCCCTAAGAAATAGGATTTCAATTTACGCTAATAAATAGGAAGTGGAAATCGCATAACCGTTGCATGAAGGATGTATCTTCATACGGCTCATGGCCCTGCATAACTGATGATTTGGGGTCATTGGGGTAGGTCATTGATTTTTCCCGAGGAAGGGCGGAAACGTCGTCCTCAGCAGTTTCAAAGTTTAGTTATCGAAATGTAAGTGATAAATATTCTTAACGTTGAGGTTGCATGATCTTAAGCATATATTTCTATATTCTCTTGTATATTTGAAATTTGAATTCCTTTGTCTGACTTTAAGTTTGGTGTAATCATTTAGATAAGCATAACATGTATTTATTTAAGTAATTACTTTTACCTAGCAAAACAAAAATAAATTATTCATACTACAAAAATTTAAAAGAAAAATTACTCCTAATGCACTTCTTTAACAACTGACTATAAATATAGTCCTCCGGGCATTCGTTCCTCGACACTGGTTGAGCTCCTGAATATGAGAGGTGTGGCTCGCACTCCAAAATCAACTTGTCCTTGCCGATTCCACTCTGAGCGAAAACTGGTTCCCGGTCTTGGGGACATTTTCTCTTTTCACATTTTGTCAGACTGAACCAACACCTTTCATTTTCGTCCATTTCCACCAGCCATTCACCGTCCTCACAGGGCCCCTAAAAGTTTCCAGTTAGCTTCCAATTAAATTGATCAATTTAGTTGCTGCAGCTTTATGCAACCTTTACAACGATTTTGAGCTTTGAACTTACCTGCTCATATAATCTGTAGCACTTTTTATCTCTCGGATAAAACACGTGCTTAAAACTCTTTGAATCATTCTTGCAAAAAATTTCCCTACCCTTTTCCTTCCTTTTGTCACCTTCAAAACAGGGACAGTTACAATATCCAAATAAGCTATTTCGCTCCACAAATAAAACTCGGCCTGGCTCACAGGGGCCTTGTTCACCAGCAAGATAGCATTTGGTCTCATCAATCTTTACTGAAGCTGATTGTGGATAGTAGACCCACGGATAACCCTGTTCATTCTTCGGGCAGCCAGGAGCACTTGGTAATCCTCCTCCAGGTAAATTAGCACTGGTGTCATTGTATCGATAGTCAATGTTCGCTCCGTTTTTTACATCATCAATGTCTCGTATAATCCTCTCCTCCAAAGTAGGTTCTCCCAAATTAAATTCGTTTAATAAAATGTTCCCAGAAACTGCACGGACCGTGTAAAACGAAAGTAAGAAAAACAGAAGCATTTTTATTACTCAAATTAATCCCTGCACAAGTTTCAGTTTGGTTTGTTGCAGTGTTAAAAAATGTGTAAGCTGTATTTACTAAGTTTTATTTCAACAAAAATCTAAACAAAAAGCTGGCAAACTACAGAAGCTTTAAGAAAATTTAGAATTTAAATTAGGCTACTTGGAGAACAAAAATGTTTTTTTTAAAATAGAATTAGATAATATATACCTAGTTTTATTACCAAATTATACTTAAAAGTCACATGGACGAAGTTATTTTAAATACAGGACAGAAGAAGCGTATGTAGTTTTATAAGAGCATATACAGTAAACAAGCATGCCTTTGGATGTTAGCTTTTCTATCTGGTTATTTTAATTTTTCGATCATTAAATTAAAAATGGCAATTCATATTCATGAACTACTTCACATCGGTCTTCCTCCTTGATTGACATATCGTGCGAATAGATTCTTAGGCTATGCATGTATCTGGCATATTATTATTTTTAATTCAGCCTTCCCGTTGTGAAGGTGAAGCTTCAGGCTTTTTTTAAGAAGCTGAGAAATATTGTATGTAGAAGAGAAAATCTGAAAATGCAATAAGCCAAGCGTATTGTGTATAAGTAATTAATTTGTTAATGAGTTAATAAGTTTTATGCGCTCTGAATAATTTATGTCTAAAACGTTGATCATTTCATTTGGCATAACGATGAAAATTACATTAGTGAGTATTTAAAAAAGGATTGCCTACCTAGGGAAACTAGCTTTGAACCATTTACGTTATTTGGTTTTACAAGAATAGATAAAGCTGTCTATCTCATATTACCCCACAACTTTCTTTCGAAGGTTAGGTGTGTAGCTATAACATTACGGTGAGTAATACAACTGTCGTAAAATGACAGGACAGATAATGATATTATGCCAGTGACACGTCAAGCCTATCATGCAGGGTAATCAAGCTCACATCATATTTAAATTGTTTCTTTGTGATATTGAAGCATTATCCTTTTGGTCTTCATCTTCATAATACTAAATTGACATGCCAATTTATTGGCCGGGAATGTAAATATGATATGACAATTCAAATACAGAAATAAAAGTTGATTTATAGCCGATGCGAAATATGTATGTTATTTCGTAATTAATTTCTTAAACAGTTCATTTATTTCAAAAAAGAAGTTTTTTTATCTGCAAATTGCAGATTTACACAGTGTGCTCACACGACATGCATGGTTGAACGTATTATTTATTTACTTCTTATCGTCGACTATGCGACCAGAAATTGGGTGACATTATTTTGGCTTTTTAGTAGTTTTCTTCTTATTGCTCGGCTTGTCATATGCCTCTGATTCGGCCTGAAACAGAATTTGAAAAAATGTCAAATTATTTATTTAGTTATTGCATAAATTTTAATTTGCAGCTTTAAAAAATATCTGTTTCCTACAACAACCGAGTCGATTGGAATTAAGGCCAGCGCAACTAAAGCTAAGAATACAATACGGATGATCATCCCTGCGACCCGCATTTTTCCCTTTGTCGTCAGAGAAGAGTATGATAAATGGTGTAAATATATTTACAGTTTTCACAACAATGCTTCTTTTAACTCAAGATATGGATGGAGTAAGAAATGAACCTTGAAATGAAGTTGCCTGAGTTTGGTTAAAACATGGCTGTGTGAGGAAGTTTTTTTTTATATTAAGAATGTTGCCTATTCTTACAAGGGAAAGAATGGAACATGTAATAACCGATTCTCTTGAAACTTTTTCAGTGAACTAGTCCCTATGAGAGGGTAAGAATCCACCCTGTCTGCGGATGCCATGGACACCGTTGCCATGGTAACTAGAGCAAAAGTATGAAAATCGATGAAAATTAGGAGAGTTTAAGATCGCTGTAACTTCGCTGTCTAGTTAGGTCCAAATACCAATGATAGCTTGATTTGAAGCTAAAAGTTTAACGTTCAATTCCACATATAATTTGTATTTTAGCATGACTCCAATCAAAAGTTATCAACGGTTAAACTTTTAAATTTTTCTTTATAAATTCGTGACTCTATAACTTTTGATAAAAATCGAGCTAAAATACAAATTATGTGTTAAAATGAACACTAAACGTTTGGCTTCAAATCAAGTTATAATTTGTGTTTTTACATACCAAGACAACGAAGTTACAGCTGTTTGAAAATTCCCTCATTTTCCAGATTTTGATACTTTTGCCCCTGTCACCATGACAACAGTGGCCATGGCAACCAAAGACGAAGTGGATTCTTACTTTCTCATAGTGACTAGTTCACTGAAAAAGTTTCAAAGCAATTGGAGGAAAATGCCTCCCTACTTTCCCTTGTTAGTGTTCCGTTTTGTCATTATCCGCAAAAATCATGAAGCAGGAAATAACTACGCCAATAAACTGTAAAACTAAAATAAATAGACAACGACAATTATTATTACACCATTAATTTTAGCAATCATTGGCATCGTGAAATTTACCCATGACGTCAATGATTCGTCAAGCTGAAATTAGCCACACCCAACACCGACCCGATTCGCGAATTACTGTCGGGAAACCGAAACCTCTATTTCATTGTTATTGAAGTAATAAAATGCTAACTATTTATGAGCCGTGTATGATAATAAAAAATTAACTGCAAAATTAATGCTTAAATTTTCTCACATGCATAAGTTATTTTCATTTTTATAAACTGTTTATTTATTTCAATGTAATATTTAGCTTGCGGACATACTTAAGATAAATACAGATTCTAAGTTTATGTTCAAACTGACTTTTAATCCATCTTGCCTGTCTTTTCGAAGCCAGATATTGTGGCAAAACAACTAACCTGGTCTCGCAGTCGTTTTTTTCTTATTGGTGGGCCGATCCTTTGACTCCGAATTGCCCTAAAGAAATTAAAAATTTAAACAGCGACATTTTATTTATTTTTGTCTTCTTAATTCAAATAAATTTCGATTTAGTTTAAATATTTTGTATCCAAAACATTATTCTTACATTAACCGATTCAACTGCGAACAGCGCCAGCCCAACAAGACCCCAGAATAAAACGCGGATGATCCCCGTTACTCTCATTTTTCTATTTTTATGAATGCACTACCGCGTATGGCTAATTTGTAACTGAAGAGTATGAAATGATTGTTTTTTCTTGTCCGCCGTTGAGTAAAAAAGATTAGATATGGAATTTAACGAGTAACATACTAATTTTAACTTATTACTATGAATGTTGCCTGTTGCTTGTGTGTGTGTGTATTATTCCTTTTTGTCGTTATCCGCAAAAAGGATGAAGCAGGAAATAACCACGCCAATAAACTGTAAGAACAATTTAAACATGATTGAACAAAGATAGCTATTACCGGGAATTAATTTTTTATTGTTCATTGAGAAAAACTTACCCGGGACATGAATGATTCGTCAAGCTGAAATTGGCCACGTCCAACTCCGATCGGATTCCTTTTCAATATTTTCAGAAATGATTTAGCTCTTTTGTACTCCTCCCCGTCGTGATCGTCATTGCTATATTTTTCGTCTATCAAATTTTCCAACTGTTGCGTCTGAAATGTCCAGATATAATTATTACCATGGATGATGATCGACAGATTATGGGCAACACAATGCAGGCACGCATGTAACTAACTACCTTTGTTATAGCTCTAGCTGAGATGACGTAAATATATAGAATTTTTGGGACGGTAATGACAGCTTCAATAAAAAATATGTTCTCAACTTCCCCACGCAGCAGATCTAATAGGAAGTATGAACAAAATAGCCAATTATCAACGTGAATAAATTTAAACAAAATTCCCAGGCTTTCCTCTATTTTGATTGCTTCCTGAAACATTGTTTTATGCTGATGCTTCATGGTTGATAAAAGATGATCACTTGGCGTCCCTTCCTTCAGGACTTTTTGCATGTTGGATTCGAAAATTTTACTGAGTTTGAATACGTGCATTGCGGCAAAGAGAAGCAGGTCTCGAACAATGTTGTGTTGCAGGTTTCCAAAGAAGTGCAAACAAACTCCGAATATTCCCATTGCCACCGATTTTACCGTTAATTCCTCCTCGTAGATCTGCGAAAGCAGTGCTGATTGTGAGATTTGTGTGGTATTGCCTTCCAATTCCCTTTCCCAAATAAATAGAAATGTACTGGCACGAAAGCCGCGGGCAAGCAGGACCTCGAAGAATGCCTCTCCTTCAATCATCCAATCCATTCTTAGGCTGTACGCAACGGCTATAATTATTTGGAGACAAACTGATAACACTACTACTGTGGAAACCTGAAAACAATCAAAAGTCCTTATTTTTAATCAATTTTAAATAATTGCTAATCAATTTGAGAATTTAATTCTACAGCAGCGGACGACTTAAATCTAAAAACTTCCCTAATGAGAAGTTTGCTTACTTTTGATTTTGAAACTTTGTATCGAATTCCGTTCATGCTGCCTTCTGGAAACTGAAGCATTTGAGCGATTTTTGTGTAGTCCATCGTTATCAATTTCAAGTAATACAGCCGTAATACGATACCGCTAAAGAAATACCAAGCTGTTATATAGTCCTTTAGATTGCCCTTCTTAGCATCTTCCAAAATATGTTCTTTGAATTTACCCCCGGCAAAAATCAAAGCCACACCAGAAACAACAATGAATAGAACCTATTCAACAAACAAATAATACTTAATTTAGCCATTTTTGTTTATAAAAAATTACAACGTACAAATTTAACGTTGTTTACCATGTGTGCCCATGATCCTCTCTTTCCGTTGGTTTTTAGCGGACTCAAAGCCAAATAGAACATTAACCGACTTTGCGTTTGAAGGAAGTTGGGATATGAATGGATTTTATGTTCAGTCTGCTCGCAGTTTTCATTTTGACCTTGGGGTGAATTTGCATTTCGCTTTGAAACATAATCGAGTACGTATTTAATTTTACCTCTCAATTTTGCCTTAATGTTTATTTTAGGTTTCAAATAGTTTTGCTTGTTTAAATTTTGGTATTTTTGTTCACGCTGGTTTCCAGCTTGCAGTGTCGCTTCTTGAGTCCCGTCATTTAGTAAATCAACTTGACTGTGTGGACGCCCACAATTTTCTATTTCTATTGTTTGGTAATCCACCGCTGCCACACCAGTCGAGAGTGTATCTTCAGCTGTAGAACTTTGTACTAAAATATGCTGGACCGGAAGTTGCTGTTGTTGGAAATGGTTATGTGATGATGATGAAGAATGAATATTAGGCTTATGGAAGCTAAATTTAAACTGTTTAATATTTAGAACGCTTTCACCAATTTTACGAAGCATTTTTGCCAATTGTTGAGCTTGAAGGAAATTAGGAAATCAAATCTACCTATGGTTAGTTATTTGTCTGGAGCTAGAATAAAATCAGACAACAAGCAAAGCCTTTGAATTTGTATGATGTATTCCAAGTGCAGCTCCAACGAGAATAAATATATTTTGACATAAAAATATGACGCAAATGACGTAGGCAATCCTGTTTTCTACGTTTCCTATCAATGACACTAGTATACTGTTATATTATGGATTTTGAATGAAATAGCCATCGCCGCAGATTGATTGGCATTGATATTATATTATGTAAACAAGCTTCGGAACAAATCTTTGTCTTCCTAAATAGATAAAGGAAATATACAGAAGATTAGGTGTGACGTGCAATTTTAATACAATTTGCATGTATATGGTCCTATAAAAATGGGAAAATGGGAATGGAAGTTTCCTGATATGGGAAAATGCATTTCATTTTCTATGCCACCGCTTTTCATTTAAAATCCATCATTATTTTTGACAGAATGTCTAAATTTGACTAGTAACATTGAATACAAACAAATTTAAAATGTCACACATTTAATACCACAGAGAAGTTTTAATCTTTTCCCTGTCATTGAAATCGGGAAGCCCTATCAAAAAATATGAAGAGAACGGAATACATAATAATATGATATTAGTTTTTTAATCATCAAAAACCAAATGAAGCTAAAATCACTCATCAATGCACTTCTTTTTTTGCTCTGGCTAAAAGTAAATGTTTAGAAAGGTAATTTTACCGTCAAAACATCGTCGGATGTTTACAAAAAAAAATTAATTATGCGTGGGACGTTAAAAAACTTTACTTTTCATTTAGTTTTTATTAAGAAACTCATGGAAAAACCTCAATCAAAAATTGCTAGTGTGGTGTGGAAAATTAAAAGCTAAAGTTAGTTAAGTAGTTCATCATGATCACTTTCACAATTCCATGTATCACCTTGCCCCTTCCTCCTTTATAATGGACAAGCAAACCTATATGAAGAGAATGGGAATGACAACGGCGGCTACTACGCTGAGGGCAACGATCAGTTTGGTTTTTTTCTGTACAAAAGAAATGTATATAATTGCTTAGGTATATTTTAAGGCCAAAAGACCATTGTAAACTGCAGAGTTACCTTTCTCAATTTATTGGCCCCATCCTTAGCTTGTTTCAAGGTTCCTTTTGATTTCTCTGTGTACTCTTGGGTGGCTGCCACATGGGTCTCTATTCTATCGATTGTTTCTCCCTGTGACATATTTTTTTTAAACATTTTTATTTATTTATTTTAAGTACCTAAACGGTTTTTAATCAATAAATGTGAGGTTTTTTCTTTCATTGGCTCCTGTCCTACCTGTTGCTCTACTAACATAGCCATTTCAATAAACAAGTCGTGGATCTCCTTCAGTGACTTCTCCAAATTGAGGATCTCTTTATGGCGGGCTTCCACATCAGCCAGCCCCTGTTTTGCCTGCTCAGTATTGAGTAAAATCTAAATAAAAATGAGATGAGTTGTACAGTTAATTCAAGATATTAAATTAGACCATTTGTCCTCGTATAAAGCTGACCGACTGGAAACTTACGCTTTGGGTAAAAACGGAAAAGTTCCCTTGCTCAATCATTTCCTCAACGTCGTGTTCAGGCAAGTCTGAACCAACTATAGTAATTTAACAACCCAAGTCATAATTAAAAACTCTTACGTTAGATAATAATATTTAAATTGGGGAAGAGAAAACTAAATCATGTAAAATTACCGATTTCTAGCTGCCGCCTTATCCGAGATTTGCACCCATCCTTGTACTCCGTCTGTGCCAACTGGTACTCATTTATCACATCGAAGAAATTTTTTAGCAAGGCGGAATGCTGCGTATGCCTAATTCTTGAGGAGGCCGAGTTGTCGTCATTTCCATCAGCTT
>JAQIWX010001517.1:0-10017 GCA_034696785.1 Lepidocyrtus cyaneus
GTTTTCTGTTGTATGAAAACATTGCACGAAAATCATGGAGAGGACAACGAACGGAAGGAAGCACCCTATCGATATTGCCCGGGCTGTAAGTGTCGTTAGTCTTTGTTCTTATTGCTACTGGAGGTACATAGTTCGCTATTTTGTACTGTACTGCTCTATTTTTTGTTCTGCTTTTTGTTTACCGAATTTTAAAGGGGATGGGAGGAGTAAGGAATTCAGTTCGGTTAATTTTGATAATTTCCGAGTTTATTCAAGCCCCACAATAAAGTACACATGAAAAACTGCTCTCTTCTTTGGTTTAATAAATTGAAAAACTTTTGATTTTCTTAACAAATGACATGAATATGATCGGGCTAAAGGAAACTTGCCTAGATTGACTTTTAACTAACAAGAATATCAGATTGAGAAATAAAAACGGTGCATGCCTTTCGTAAAATTAAAAAAAAAATTCTACAGACAATAACCCTGAAATTACTATAAAGATGTGTGAATATCAATGATGACATCTCATCATCATCACAGCCATATCCATAATATTCTTGTTTTAACACCTACACAACATGTGTTCCATCCGGCCTTGTCTATCACTTTCAGACCACACAAAATTAATCAGACTAATTATAGCTGTTAAAAATGCAAAGCGAAGAAGGTTGACGGGAGCCAAGAGATTGAAGATGTTTAATCTTGAGAGGTGTTCTTGGACTAACTAAGACACAATTTTGCTTTCTTGGAAATCCTGCTTTCTGGGAGTATGATTGCATATTCATGCGCTTCTTCAATAATTTTCGCAATTTTATTGGAAAACGTTAACTTAGATGCATAATTAATTTTTGATGTCTGTTCTAACACCAACATTGTTCCGTCGATCGTAAATTTCATTCGTTTTTTGATTGTTGGAATTAATTAGGAGCTGGGTCACATCAATCAAGCTTTCAACTCGGATCACAATGACCCTGGTCAGCAACACCATCCCCATCATCACCACCATAGTATTAGTAGTAGCCAACCCCCACCTTCTTCCCAACTCGATCAACCGATCGGGATCAACCTGAATGGTTTGCCGGATCACTATCAACATCAAACGTATGCGAACAACTTATTCTACATTGCTGCCCATCATGCCATCCCCCAACAAGGGAAAAACTCCGGGGCCATCTTTACCGTCAGCCCGAACAATATTATTAACAATGCAACATTGCCCTCCAAGGTAATACTACTAATAAGGATCAAGTCATGTTTCTTTCCATAATGGAATTTTTTTCTTTCTCATGGAAAAGTTCCTCAAAAATGAAATTTTTTATATGATAGGTGTTGGGAGCTCTTCCACCATCATCAGGACCAGGAGGACTTCCTATTGACACCACCGGCGATGACGAGGAAGAGGAAAGGGACACCTGGGGCAATCCGATAGAGTTCCTTTTGTCCTGTATTTCCATGAGCGTGGGCCTCGGAAATGTGTGGAGGTTCCCTTTTGTTGCGTATGAGAATGGCGGAGGTGCGTTTCTCATCCCGTACATTGTCGTACTCCTGTTTATTGGGAAGCCCATGTACTTCCTTGAAATGGCTTTGGGCCAATTCTCCTCCTACGGCCAGGTGAAGGTCTGGTCCCTTGCGCCTTTTTTCAAGGGTAGGTGGAAATTCACTTGACTTTATTAGATTTTTTTCTTCATTATTTCGTGTAATAATGTACTTGAACCTGACCTTTCCCAAAATGTGTGGTCATTTTATAGGTATTTTTTTTACGAAAAAGTGGCTATTAGATATTACGTAAATTTACATAATGGGATTATATGATTTGGTTTGGATTGCAGGCGTCGGTTATGGCTCCATGGTTGGCACCGCTTGCGTGGTCTCCTTTTACGTATCGCTGATGGCTCTGACTGTCTTCTACTTCTTCGCAAGTTTCAGCAGCGTCTTGCCCTGGTCCCAGTGTGATCCTTCGTGGGCTGGGGCAGAGGCTTGCGAGGCGAATAGCACGTACCTATCTGACAATAATGTTAGTCTGCCGCAACTCTATTTTGAGTGAGTCAATCATATATACAGTTCATCAAATCATGATTAGCCATATTATTATCAGTTTAATTAAATTAAATTCTTCTGGCGAGCAATTTTGTAATATGAAATAATTTCTCACAAAAAAAAATTAGGAAGGAGGTGTTTCCCCAAAAAGACAATATTGACGATGGGATCGGTTATCCAGAATGGCGGCTCAGTTTATGCTTGCTCCTTTCCTGGCTTATCATTTTCTTGTCTTTGGTCAAGGGTGTGAAGTCATCGGGGAAGGTGGCCTATTTCACCGCCATATTTCCGTATGTGGTTATGCTCATTCTACTCGTCAGAGGGGTGACCTTGCCCGGGGCTTGGACTGGAATTTTGTACTTCATTACCCCCCAGTGGGATAAGATTTATGATCCCAATGTAAATACAAATTAATTTGTAATTAAGTAACTACCCCAATTAGCTAAGGATATATTGAAATTCATTTTTTTGAAACAAAACTATTTTTCTCAATAGGTCTGGTACGCGGCAGTAGGTCAATGTTTCTTCTCCCTCTCCACCGGTTTCGGCCCGATCATCATGTTCTCTTCGTACAACCCTTTCACTCGAAACGTGTACAAAGACGCGTTGATCATCAGCTTCATGGACACCTTCACCAGTCTTCTCGCCGGCTTCACGATATTCGCCATTCTAGGCAGCTTAGCCTATGAACTTGATGTGGACATCACAGTTGTAGCGAAATCCGGTCCCGGCCTTGCCTTTATCTCTTACCCCGACGCAATCTCAAAGTTTGACTGGGTGCCTCAGCTCTTCGCAGTTTTATTCTTTCTGATGCTCTTCACCCTGGGGGTTGGCTCTGCCACAAGTCTTGCTGGAGGGATTATAACCATTATCTGCGACCAGTTTCCCAACCTGAAGAGGTGGCAGGTCACCACAGTAGTTTGCGTATTGGGATTTGGAATAGGATTAATTTATGTTACTCCGGGAGGTCAATTCATGCTGACATTGGTAAGCCTAGCCGAAATTAAATTCACGATTTGCCATCGACTAAACTGAATTTAAATAACCAAATAGAAATTAAACGTTTTTAAAGGTGGACTTCTTTGGAGCAAACTTCGTTATTTACGTGATGGCGATCGTTGAGGTCGCCGCAGTGAGCTGGGTCTATGGTCTGAATAACGTCTGCAAGGATATAGAGTTCATGCTGGGAATTAAGCTGAGCTTCTACTGGAAATTCTGTTGGGGTTTTTTCATCCCCGTTGGCCTCACCGTCATCCTCATCTATTCCTTGGTCACTGCTAAGGAGCTCACTCACGATGGAGTTAGCTATCCACCAGTTGCCATTGGTCAGTAGTTTGAATAATTAATTCTTTCCTTGATTAATTGTGATCATTTTCTGTGAGAAATCCTATTAACTTTACTTCAATTTAATTGGTGTAGGATGCGGTTGGACGCTTACTGCTGTTGCCTTATCTTTGCTGCCGGCGTGGGCCATCCATTCGGTCTTCACAAGGAAATCGCCAACTTTTATGGGAGTAAGTCCAAAAAATCTGCGTTATCGTAGTAATGTTAAGTTTAGTATGACATGATTGCATTCACAATCCGCACCATAAATTAACTTACTTATAATTGTATTCATGTAATTTAATGGCATGTTGTCAATTTTAACTTTTATTTTTGTAAAGAAACTGAAAGAGTCCTTCCAACCCACGAGTAAATGGGGTCCCAAGTCCCAGAAGATCAGGGAGCAATGGATGCTGTTCAAGCAGAAAGGAGAATTGGATGAAGAATGAGATGTGATAGTGATGATGTGAAGATAATGCAACCTGCATTTATGTAAAGCCAACGCTTCATAATCATCGTACATCCTTACATTCGGTAAAGTTGGGGCACTGTGCAACTTGACCTTGGAGGAAGTGAGACTTCTGAAATGTTTCAATTATGTCAGCTCCTAACTAAACGGAATGATGATAATAATAAAATGTGCCAATAACAAACTATAAAGTAAACAATCATTTATGAAAGTATTTATATGTTTGATAGACAAAAATGATAGGTAAATATGAACAGGTTCAAATGTATTATGTAATTAAAATGAGATGCGTGCAGTTACATAAAGTATTTCTTATTTATCTAAGCGTAAGTTTGAGATTTAAACCGAACCAATTTAGTTTTTATGCGGACTCGTTAAATAGAATAGAACTTGTCTTGTTATTTGTGATGATAAAAACAATAACGTCAGTGAGTATTGTGATGGATAACGCTGGAAAGGAGAAATAGAATGTGTGCAAATGAATATTCATTTTTAATTTTTTAGATTAAGATGCTTAGATCATCAAAACGAGCTGAAAAATATGTCTTTAATATGAGTTTTTTTTTGTTAGGGATAGAGTAATGGAATCATTGTGATATACTATCAAACGTAATTTAAGAAATATATTCAAATTTACTATTTGTATGAGCGATCCTTGTTCTCTAACTATTCTAATATTTGATGTGTAGAATGAAGAAGGGATGTTTTTTAATTAGAAAAAATACTAATGTTCTGTAGTTAAACTTTATTGTTATGTATTTATTTGTGTGTGATATGGAGAAAGTGAAATAAATTGTTCGTTTTTTCTAAATACGAAAAGCCTAAAATGATGGGTGTATTTTTCACTCAAACTACCACAACCGCAACTGTCAACAATTTGCAAAAACGTTGCACGAGAGATTATCGTTCTGAAGCGCTGTTGTTGCTAATGAAGCGTTATTACAAGCTTGATGAGCTTTATACATGCAGGATCCATATAAAAGTATTCGATTTCTCGAAAAAGAAGGTGTTTCTAATCTCACATCCCTTGATTGTGGATGTCTACCAGCCACCTCCTTCATATTGACGACGACGACGATGCCAGACCCGTTTCGCTGCTCAGTGGACCTTTCGAACTCTGGAGATTCGGATAAATATTTGATTTTGAGTCATACATATTCCATAGCCCATTGTTCCCCTCCTGGTACGATCCTCTCGGATAAGCTAAAGCGTAAATAGCCTCTACTACCCATTCCAAATGTTTTATTTAAGAGGTGCATGGTTATCAGTCAAATGCTACACAACAATAAGTGAATTGACATAATACTAAAATCGATTAATTAATATTTTACAATATCAGAAGATGACCCTTCCGGTGACCATAGAAGAAGTTTTCCTCATCCTATTTGCAATCGTCTTCCCCCCGTTTAGTGTCTATCTGGCTGCTGGATGTACGTGTGATCTCTGTCTCAACGTATTTTTCACACTGTTTGGATTCTTACCCGGGACGTTTCACGCCTTATACATTCTATATAAAGTAGGGTACTTCCAAGGGTGGGGAGGAGCAGGAGGAGCAGGAGGAGCCGGAGGAGGACAATAACAATACTTATCTCGTTGACAAATAACAATTTGGGGTGGTTTCGAACGAAATTATCCCTGTTCAGAAATAAATGACTACGAATAATTATTGAGCAGTAAGAGAGATGGAGCGTGTCGAAGGATGTTTCTAATTTATTTCACGAATTCTAAACCTAATTTTAATTTTTCATGAGCAGATCTGAACCGTCCGGAAAGAGTCTCAAAATGGAACACAACTCATATCATATTGTCGTTGTTAGTTAACCCCATGTCAGTTTCTCAAGTAGAGAGAGAGAGAGAGAGAGAGAGAGAGAAAGCAATCGCATGACCGAGAAGTACTAACCGGAAACAACAACACACTGCATGAATGATTACTGCTTGGAAGCTTATTTGCATGTTTGTTGCCAACGAAGCGTTTGTAGATATATGTAGCGTGTTCCTCAAATGAGGGGGGGGGGACGAAAAATGAACTTTCTTTTACTTTCAATCCTTCCGTTTTACTCATTTACTCGCCATAATATCCTACTTGCTAGAAGTGTTTTTTTTATAACAGAGTGCATTTTGAATCCTGAAAATTCATAGCAAGAATCGATTTTGAGAGTGCTAATCCATAGCTCACTGGCTCATATTTTGGTACCAGCGTCTCCTCAGATAAGCTCAAGTGTAAGTACCCCCTTTCTTTCAAAAGTGACTTTTACTTAGGTTTACAGCGTTATGGATCGATTGCATTATGATACGAAGGCCAAACTAAAAGACAATTTTTCTTGTTCATTCCATTAGAAAATGGCCGTGCGAGCGGAGGAGATTTTCCTCATGATGTTCGCAATCTTATTCCCTCCCATCGGGGTCTTTATGGCTGCAGGATGTGGAGCTGACCTCCTGATGAACATCCTCTTCACTTTGTTGGGCTTCGTGCCGGGTAAGATCTTAAATTAACTTTTAGCACATAGGTCATTCGAAAGCTTTCACAAATAAATAAATAAATCTTTTTTATTATTATTTTCCGATTAAAGGCATCCTCCACGCTTTCTACGTCATCTACAAAATGGGATTCTTCAAGGGATGGGGTCGCTAAGAAGTACGTCTTGGATCATACTAAATACTCCAATGCGATGCCGTAACTCTTGCGAAAAATGATTATTGATGATTATTAATAAAGAAGACTGATAAAATTAGTAACTAAAATGTACTCATGATTTCAATTTAACTTTGGGTATTTGACTCAAGGTTTGATTTTCATTTTGATTTTTCATGTTCAGAAATAAATAACTGAGAGCATTCAACATAGATCGTAACTTATTTCAGTCGCTTTATTTTAATACAGATTAAAAATCACTAGCTTAATAAAATTAGTTAGAAGCAGTTATGCAATTTCAAAAACAGAAAATTGTCCTAAAAAAATCATAAATATATTATGCGGTATGGATTTTTTCACGGCTCGGGACAAGATCCCTTCGAAAGGAGCACATTCTTTTCTTTTTCCTCTTCCATTTACTATCCGTTTTGCCTAGAGACATTTACAAACATTAAATGTTTGAACTCTATAAAATTATTAGAATCAGCATTAATCTTGATTAGTCCAGTGGTTTAATTGGAGCATAACATTGCCACGAATCTAGGCACCGATAATTTACCTCCTCCTAAATTTTATTTTATCAAAACTGAATGAAACCGATGGTAATACATACTTTGATTTTCATAATAATTAGCAATGATAGAATGTGCAGTTACTTTGAGATCAATAAAAATCAAAACTGTTCCTGAATTGTTTCTTTTAGAAAATGGATACTCCCGGCCCAGTGACCCCGCCTCCACCTCCTCTCATCAGCCTCCACGATATCCTTCGTATTCTCCTCTGCGCTCTGTTCCCCCCATTGGGAGTTCTACTGTCGAACGGATGCAGTGTCGACCTATTCGTCAACGCTGTTCTTACCGTATACGCGTTTGTGCCAGGAGTGGTGCATGCCTACTATCTCATTTACTTTAAAGGATGCGGCAATGTGGACATTTGGGGAACCCGAGATGTTCAACTTTCGAGAATGGGAAACTGATGATCAAAGATAAATTCCTCTCCTGCGCTGTAAAACGCTACCACATCTAATATAATTATAAATCCAACTCTGCTTTTTAATATAAAACGAGGTTCTTGTAAGTTACAATACAATATTTAACTTTTTGACTGGTATGATCATGATTCATGTAATTTCCGAGACATTTGTTCTTGACCCATTCTGTATTAAAGCCAGCAAATGGGGTAACGTGAGACATCTAATCGTTACTTGAGGAAATTTAGCTTCCTTTTCAATTTCCGCAAGTTTCGTTTCGACAAGTTCGCTTTACATTTCAAAGTTTTAATGAATGGTCAATGTCATACTGTTAAAAGGAATGTTTTCAATTTTAAAAACTTGGTGCATCTCATCTCATGATGATAGCTGTCTTCTGGAAAATACTTCTGATTAGGAATTCCTTCATCATCTTCCGTTCTGTTCAGACAACTGTAATGTAATGCACACCAGCAATCTAATGCAGTACTCTATTGTATACGTTGAAAAGGGAAAATGTCGATGAGGCGATGATCGTTTTACAAGCAAAGTAATGAAATTTTGATAAAATCCAAGAGCAAATAGCTTGTAAGATGATATAGCAGATGTACATAGCATACGATATTACGCAACATGAGCCTGTTTGAAATGAGAAAAATATTAGTAAAGTTTTAAGTAAGGTGATAAGCAGTATGCAGATGGTTGAATGTCATCGTTTTCTTATTGGCATAAAATATAATAAAGAAGCGCATTAAATGTGTTCCATCAAATACAGTGAGTGTAAAAAAATACTCATACTTCGCAACTGATGATGACAGATTAATGATACTAAATCTTCTAAATTAAATCTGGAATTACCTATGGCATGGCATAGTACGGCATTCAAATTCAAGTGCTGTGCTGTAAAAGATCAATAAAATGACAAATTGATATCGTCCATCCTCATAAATTTCAGCTTATCAATGATCATCTATTTCATTCCACCCTTTTCTCGTCTCTCATCCAGTCAACTAATTTTAAGTGGAGTAAATGGGTAAATTAATGTAGTAATGTAGTTAAGTTAGGATTTACTCCACGTCAAATACACCGAGTCTTCAGTCACCAGGCATCGCATTGCATAGCCCATAGCAAACTAGTTGTGTGATACGGTCGAAACTGGAAGGAAGGAGATAGAGCTTGCTATAAATTTCAGATTTTGTTCGAAATTAAAAAAAGTTCCTGGCTTGTTTAGTTTTCTCCTTCAATTAAAACACCGTGCTTTTTAAAATGGCAACCGTCAGGAGGAAAATCATAACAACTGATAAGGCTCCAGTTCCAACTGTACCTTTGAGGTAAAAACTTTTCATTTCAAATCTACTCGTCTTTATCATCATTGACGGTGACAATGTCTACGGTAATTCAATAAATAATTAAGGATTTTTATTCAAAATATTTAATTTGACTCCACTACTCCACTCCAGCCAAGCTGTGCAAATGGACAATGTGCTTTACATTTCCGGTCAATTGGGGATGAAAACCAATGGGGATTTGGTGGACGGTTTCGAAGCACAAACTAGGCTGGCTCTGGATAACATCGGACACGTACTGAAGGCGGCTGGAGCTACATTTAAAAATGGTAAATAACAATCGAATTACAGCCCAATGACCATGAATTACTTTTTTGTTATGTGCCTTAAAATTAATTACGTTTTATGATTATTTTTTTTTAAATTCCTTTCAGTAACTAAAATGACTGTACTGTTGCAAGACATTACCCAGTTTCCAGAAATGAACAAGATTTATGCAGAATGTTCGAAAAATTCGGAACAAAAAATCCTATAATATGAATATGAGTTTGTTTGCTTCTTGTATGCAAATGCTAATATCACACCCGTATCCCTCTGTTTTAGATTTCACCAAGCCTTATCCAGCACGAACGGCTTATCAAGTTGCTCAACTTCCTAAGGTATTTTTGAAAATCCTTAAAAAAATTGCAAATAAACACTAACCCAATGCATTATTGTACATATTGGCCCCAATTACACTTCAATATATATTTTTATTATAATTGTTTTTAGGCCGGGGGGCTAATTGAGATTGAGGCAATTGCTGTTCTTGGCGATGTTATTGACGTATGATTTAATTCCATTTCCGTGTTTCCAAATTTAAAAAAAAATGCTGAATAAAATTCAAATGATTATTTCTGTTCTAAATATTAAAAAAAATGATTTTATAGTTCACTTTATTTAAATCACCAATCATCTTCCTCCCACAATCACTTTCCCTGACTTTGGCAAATTATTATCATCTCTTCCTACAATGTCTCCATTCCGATCCACAACCATTTCCCCATTCACCCAAACTCCCAGTAATTTGGAGGGCGACTCTGTTGGATTTTCATATGAAGCTCCGTCCTCAAAAGTGTCATCAAAGAGGACCAAGTCGGCAGCCATGCCTTCACGAATCAGACCTCGATTCATGACACCAAAGCGGTGAGCCGTTAGGGAAGTCATTTTGCGTATCCCTTCCTCCAAATTTATTATGCGACCTTCGCGAACGTAGTTTTTGAGGACTCGTGGAAACGTTCCGTATCCTCTGGGGTGAGGTTTTCCTCCAGATCTACAGAAA
>JAQIWX010001518.1:0-10015 GCA_034696785.1 Lepidocyrtus cyaneus
TTCATTCAGATTGTGACACAAATAGTTAGCCCATTCTTGACTCAAGTCTAATAGGTCTGGCTGGGGTCTCCCTTGAAGTTTTTTTTTAAATTTGAAGGATAAATCCGTCACCTTTCTGACTTGAGGAATGAATGGGACATGAGTTCAAAAATAGTTTGTGATGAAAAAAAAACTTTTTTTTAAAGAACGAGCGAAAGCTCTTTAGGAATGTCACGACACGACATGATTCTAAGACTGGAAGTAGTAACTGCTCAAAGGTTAGCCTACAATTATGTTCAAGAAGATGAGGAGGATGATGATTATGATGAGCTGGTAAAAGGTATTAGCTAATAAGTCAATTCAGGACTCAAAACATTCAACCTTGTGAAGGACGAGGCTGGGGTGGTGGTGGTGTAACAAATAAAATATGAAATTAAGCGTGTGCCTAATTTAATACCTGTCAAAACCTACATGCCTCTTTAACCTGTCTTCATTTTTTTTCTTCTTCAAAGGTGACGAGAATAATGACTCGAATGGGTGAACAGTTAAGTAGCATCAGCATCATTATCATCAGCCGACAGACAGTTGAAACTTTAGAATGGGATAGTAAATTTTGATGATGATGATGTGAAGATCAAAACTGAAGAAGAGCTTTTTTTATATGAGCCCCGTGTCATGCATGTCTGATGATGGTAAACTTGGAAATGGCGAGCGTTATTAACCTCTATACACCTACCTGGGATGATGTCAGTCAATTCCCTTTTACAATTTACAATTAGATGCATCCCCAATTTCCATTCCATCCTTTGAAAACTGCATTCCACGCAAAAAAAAACATTTTAAGTTACTTTTTTTACGTGTGCCAGGCTAATAACATTCGTGACAAGTGCTTCAAAATATAATCTCATTATTTAATATGGAAGGGATGAATAAATTGAACTCGGTCAAATCAAAAATTGTTCACGCGTTGCACTTTACTGTAAGAAAGAAAAAAAGAGTGCAAAAAGTGATCTTCATGTAACATTCTCTGCACTCGAGCTCATCTTCAGTTTTACATTTGCAAAAATAAATTATCATCACTTCCTTTGCGTAATACCAAAAAACAAACTAAAGCCATTTGAGTACTAACTCTGTATTGAGTAGGGAGGGAAGGATGATGATGACCAGACCATACCTATTCAGTATTTTTTTTGTAGGTGTAAAATAAACTTGGTAACATAATAACATACAATTAGTACAGAAGTGGAGGAAGGCCTGAAGGTGGGCTCTCCCAACAGAACTAAGCCAACTCAGACTTTTGAAATGAAATGTGAAGATGGACCTTTGAGATAACAATCCTAATCATATGTAATGTTCGGGATAATTACGAGATGATATATGAGAAGAGCTCCTATTAAAAGTAATCTTGACTTGACTTGACTTGAATGCGTAAGCAAAGAAGTGCAAAGGAATGGGTGTATAGTGTCCGAAGACACATGAAAGGGTTGCCTTTATTTGACTTCACTCAAAGAAAAAAAATGAATTTAGGTTAAGAATGTGAATATTTAATACTAATTACATAGGGAGCTCACGCGGATAAAATTTCCCATTAGCTTAATTCATAATTAGGACTCTTCTTACTCCAAAACTGTTCGTCATGTTCATTCCTCCACCAAATTATATGGCTGGAGGAAGGACGGACAGAAAAAAAATGTGCTAATTTGTCACAATAATAATATTTAGCTAGAAGAGCCATGATGTACCTATGTATGATGTTACCCTTCTTCGTTTCAGAGTAATTAACTGCTGAAACTTTAATCACATGTTACTATCCTCCATTCAATCTCTTTTGTCTCAGAAAGACTTTTCATCATCATCATCAAACTATCAAATGACTATGGAAAAAGGAAGAAGGGGGACGGAGCGGATGACAGATCAAAAACAAACAGGTAACAATTAAAAAGGGATATCTTATGAAATTGAATTTGCCATCACATTACATGGTGTAATTGATTGCTGGGATAATGATAAGGAGCTCAGGTAAATATGTGTTTGTTTGCTTGAATAATAAATTGAATGAAACTACGAAGAAAAATGATAACCCTGGCGTATCTAAACCTACAAAAATTGAATCAATAAAAGAAAAATCGAAAGTGGTGCTAACTCTTGTGGCCGCTGCTGTGCTTATAATAATAATAATAATATTTGATAAGGATAATTACAGGTAAAAAGGGTCCCTTGTAAAGGTGCTACTTGCTCATGAAAGCAAATACAAAACTGAAATGACACATATTAAATTCAATTCAGATTTGGTCTATGGTCACTAGTAATAAAAAAAATTGTTTAATGATGTGTGCAACCCCTCACCATCCATTCATTCAAGACTAAACACAAAAGACAACCTAAATCAAGTCCCCATCCAATAAAAATCAAATTAGGAACGAAGAAAGGAAGAAGGGCACCATAAAACAAAAAGTAATCATGTTAATCTCCTTTAAACAGGGATAAATGGATGGATGCAGATGAAGAAGAAGATGAGCAATCACATAAAGCAAAATGATATAGATATAATACATAATTCATACGTCTGCAAACTTGTCTCTCAATCTCAATGAGACCCTTTCCATCTTGTTAGATGTCCAAATTAAGGATGAAGATGTAATATAATTTATTACTATCATTTCATTTTATAAAAAATATCTGCCCACCTATTTGTATTTATAAGAAGATAAAAAATATGCATAAAATTATCTGCAACTTGAACAAACAAATATTATATCCTTATCTCCATTAAAAGCTAATATTTACTTAACCTTCGGATTCTTCTTCAAGTCACTTAATCTCCCATCATACTTATGAAGGGAAAAATATTTTGTTGTGCATATTAATTTTCTTGGAAAAATTGATATAGATGCTATTGTCTGATATGATGATTAGGATATAATATGATAAAAAAAAAGATTTTCTATATTTATATCCTCTTTTTGTTCGCCATAATTAAAGTATCATTATCCAAGTACCATCATCATTACCTAACTAAAGGTACTTATTCCATCCTATCAGCTTACTGATTTCCAGCAAGTAGTTGCCAAGAATAGCAGTGGAGAGGAATCATCATCATCAGAGACAAAAAAAAATCGCAAGTCACTTCTTTCTAGATTATTGTCAATGTCAATAAAAATCCACTCCATCACTCACGTCACGTCACCCTCACAAGAAAAAAAATCTAAACAACATCCGTTCTTCTTCTCCCCTTCTTGATTCGATGATATTACATTACATTCCAAATGGGAATGATGATAAGATCATAAAAAAAGGTTACTATTCTTGATTTTGATGGTTGTAAAATGATAATTTTTACGAGGAGTCCCATCTTCTTCATCTGGTGATGGAGGTGAAGATGGACTACTGAAGATGAATCTGATGATGTCGTTTATGATACTGATTTCTATAACTGGCTATGAAGCAGTGACAGTGATGTCTGGTGATCATTGAAATATCATATTTCACTTCATGCTTCGTTAGGTACATACAAGTTAGGGATGAAGTTACAATTTTTTATTTAATCCTATTCAGTCAACTCAACCTATTTATGTTGATGGCGAGACAGGGCAAGAAGACGTGCGGAGCACAAATTAAAGACGTGCCTTTGAATTCTTCTTCAGCATTGAGCACTTTGACTGATTTTTTAAACAAGATGTTTTGCCCTGTTAAACATCCCATTTTTCTGTGGCCTTTGCCTTGATTGTTCCCTCCTCGGAAAAAAAGAACAGAAAAAAGGATGAAGATGATGATGATGTACAGTCGATACTTTAAATTAGCCATGTCATGTAGAACACATGGATATAAGTAAGTAGGTATAGTAGACTAATCAAGATCAACTAATGTGATATATTTATTATAGGGGGATATTAAGATGATTAGAAGGGCCAAACAAAAAAGGGGAACCTTTCCTGTTGCGTAATCAGAGTAAAACGTTTTATATTAACGGTAAGCTCTGGGCTAAGGTCCTTCCTTCGCTCGCGATGAAAGGAAACATCGTGATCAAGTTCAAAAGATAAAAAATAAAATAATATTGTGCCAAAATGTAATATGGCCGGGGTAACTTGCTTTGCTTTGATCTAGATGAAGATGCACTTGGGAGATGAAAAGGGTCCTGACTAATCATAATCATTATACCCTTTTCCCAAACCATTATCATTAGCAATAATTTTTTCCTCATCAATCTTCCTCAAAGAAAATTGTCAGTTATCCAGCAAACCAAACGCAAAAGGTGAGTATAAAAATTGGCAGAGGAAAATGTAATATGCATTGTTTTTATAAAAAAAACTGCATCATCCTCTTTTTTGTCTTTTTGGTTTTGTTTTAGCCAAGCAAATAAATTACAAATGAAATGAATTAAATCAAGGTGATCCTGTCACAGAACATTGAAGATGAGTGCGTTTTCATTTTGTTTGTGGTAAGAGAAAAAAGGATGACGATCAAGAAGAAGAAGATGATACTCTTGGCAGGACACCTTACTACCTAATAAAATCTCTTTAAGGATTTCTTCTTCTTGTTTAGAGTTGCTCCCACATAAAAATAACAGCTTATTCGTAACGTATAACGTAACGTAACATTTTTTTATAGGGGGTAATAATAATAAGCTTATTATGCGTGTAGGAATGTATGTTAGAAGAGCCCTCCTCAGCCTAATCAATTTTGAAGTACACGCACTCCTCTTTAGCATTCATTATTTTTTGGTTATCTAATCATATTTGTATTGAGAAAATGTGAATGTTGATGAAAAAGACGGGGAAAAAATTGAAGTGAAGAAAAATATGGATATGATTTTGCCGCTATTTTTTTTACTAAAGATAGGTATGTCATTAATATTGCAGATGGGACATTGTCAGTCGGGCACATTATGATTCATATAAAGTAATACTCCGGGCACGATAGTTTGATGAATTTATGAACTTCGCTAATTATTCTAATTAAACTAAAAATTTAAAAACTTACATCAGGATTGAGTCCTTCCGCAGCGATCTGCTCCTGCTGCTCATTCTTGGGAGGCAAGTAGGTTCCTCTGGGGGTGGTTGGAGGGGGTGCGGGCTTTTTGTAATCGTACTGTCCAATAGCTGAAGCTATGACGAGCAGCAGCACGGAACCGATCTGGGAACAAGAAAAGGAGAGAAGCATATTTCAGAACAAATAACGAACCAACATAGCAGAATAACAGACATATTATCACTTAAAAATCGAGAACAAAAATGTCCACACGGGAGAACCAAAATCAGGTTCCCGATCCAAACCGTTCAGTAACTCAAAATAAAATAGTCGTAACAAAAAACTGGAACAAAACTTTAAAACAAATTCTGTTTTCACAGATTTTCTATTATTCTTTGTTGTTGAAACGACCGAAATGGTTTGTAATTTTTTTCCGGACAGTTTCTTAAAATGAGCTGTATTTTTTGACTGAACTAATTTTTATGCAAAAACATGAAAAATGACAAAATAGACTAGAAGAATCAAATCAATCCCAAATTGTGTTTAAGAAATATTTTTTTTTATATCCACACCTGAAGATATTTCATTGTTGCTCCTTTTTTCTATATTCCCAAGCTCCTTTGGCTTGCTTGAAAATTCCCAATTACGTAACTTAAACTTTTATCCTCAGCGAACTATAATGGGATCCCTGAAAAATCACAGGTTACAGGCAAGAAGACTGAAGTGGAACTGAATAGAATGTCTCCAAAGCCCAGTTAATTTATAGATGGACACCAAAAGGGATACTGTTTTTCCTAAAGGTACTATCAACACAACGTGGACTGTTCAAAAAAGCATAAAAATGTGGAACCATCATCACCGCCACAGTATCATCTCATCTTCTTCTCCCTTTCGAAAGGACCAACAACATTGTAACGGTGGCGGTAATGTAAAGTAAAGTGGCCAGCTTTAATCTCCTTTCATCTTCACTCATTCATTCAACGCTTTTTGGGTACTGCTCATCTTCAATTTTTTCACAAGGCGCATAATGCACTTCGAAGCGCCACTCATACAGCACCTTTGTTAGACACCCTCTCAACCAAGCAGTTCAATTTTTCAGTGACGGGGATGACGATGATGAGGATGAGCCTTTGCATGTTCCTCCAACGCCATGTTTAACACCATCCATGTATGTATGTCCATATCATTCCTGTAACTTGAGCCCCACACAATAGACTTTCCATAAAAAAAATCTGCAGCAAAACCAACATGTTTCTAGAATAAGTTGCATATTATTTTAATCACAAACAGTTTTTATTATCCTCCTCTTCAATCGTCATCGTCATTACATTATCTATCAACATCAGCATCTCATCTCCATTCCATAAGTACTTACAGTTATTGTGGTTTTTTGGATGCAATTTTCATCTCCTTTGAAAAGAAAAAAAGGGTACCATCTTCTTCTTCTTCTTAGCTATGAAAATTAAACGAGATGAACATAATCTTTTTTTTTCTCAAGGCATTCTTCCTTCTTCTGATTCACTTCGCACTCCATCTCATTTCGCTACCCAACTACGTAACGTACACACCAATGAAATGGAATGACATCAAACGTTTTACTCATTATCATTTAATTTTTGCGAGCACTTTTTATTTTATTTATTTTTACTACCGTGGCCTGGCATGGCCTGCCTCCTTAATTTCTTCAGGTTACAATCAGCTCATTCATCAGTATGATCTGATCTGATCAGATCAGAGCCTGCTAATTACCATGATTGTCCCCTATCAAATAATTGAATCAGTAAATAGATAAAAAAGGGGAAATAAAACTGACTGGTCACCCGGTTCATGATCATGCCATGATCATTATGCCAAGATCATGAAAAAAAATTCATGAGATCAAATCAATATTTAAATATGGTTGAGCATCATTATCATGAATATCGTAGTCGTATCTTCTGCTTTTTTTACTACGTTCCATTCCATTCACCTGTTCCTACTTTTGAGCAGATTATAATACATAAATTTTCCATCAAGATCAAACATTTAATTGGGAGGATGATATGATGAGTTCGAGAAAAAAAATCAAATGCTAATCAGCAAAATAATAATAAGTAAGTAAAATGACATCGAGCATGAAAATGAAATTACCCTACCGTACTAGTCCATAACAATGTTCTGGATTTTATTAGCTTGCTTTTAGGTAAAGCTGATGAGTGGTAAAATGGAATTTACTGGTCCACTTAAAATTGCCCTTTTGTCCACATTACATTTTAGGTTTCCATTGAACATTGAAATTTAAGTAAGTATTCCGCAAACAGCCATAAAGAGACTAGCCTATCTCCAAAGAGAGAGAGAAAAAATGGAATGCTGCTGACACTGAATATTTATCCGTAATTTAATTTCATTATAAAAATTGGTGATCTTCTGCCTCTGCATTCTGCTCACTCAAAAAAATGTTTATGCAAATTGAATAAAAAAGAAAAAAACTGTAATAATAATAAGGATGAAATGGTCATTTTAGGCAATGATGAGCACTAGGATCACAATAAAAGAAATGATGTGAGTTGACTTTTGGGGGTGACTGAAAACATGAGTTTTACATTGTAAAATAGTTTAGAATGGATTATGATGATGATTTTTTTTCTTCAACAGTGAATGTTTACTCGACGTATTTCCCAATTGATACGAATAAAATGAAAAGTCAACCAGAAAAGGGTACCGTTTGCTCATCGAGTCAGAGTCTCATGGACATGACATTTACATGGACAACAATAATAATCAGAATCAGAAGAAGATGAGCAGGAGAGCGCTCTCCTTGTAAGCATTTATTGCACTTTTTTATGACAATAAAATACAATCCTTTTTATGGCTAGTCAAAAGAGATGGGACATGAAAAAACGAAGAAGAGAAAAAATGAATCACAAACAAAGAGAGTAAAAACGTGATAGTGATGATGATGGTGATGGGAGCAGAGCGGCCGCCTTTTACAAGAGATTTTTGCCCTATTGCCAAATTTTGTCAGAGTCAGTAAAAGTGCATGGAAAATTGGAGTGGGAGATCGGATCAAAAATTGAAAACAAAATGGGTGACGATGAGGATGGATGGGAATAAAACTGACAAACTGACTGAGTCAGGGTGATGATGATGGCTGAAAATAAACCGTCCTGTTTTGATCTTGATCCTTTCATTTCTAATTCCAACTAATTTATTTGTGGCTCAAGCTAATCTAATTGAAGTCGAGGAAATTGGTAATTGAAAAGGGAGACGGATAGAGTAGACTGCTTGACTTAAATCATGTCAAGCATCAAGCAAAGCATCATCATTTAAAGTTGATTGCGAATTGGCAACGAAAACGAAGTTGGCCGCGATCGAGAAGAGGATGAAACCATTTTGTTTTGTTTGGAAAGGTTGGAGGGGTGAAGAAGTGATGATGATGATGATATGTTTTTGAAAATATTTATGTAATTGTAATATTTTTTATGTGATTTTTTAAGGTTTTCCTTTTACTTATTTTTATTTATTTTTATTTTATTAGCCGAATAATTAGGGGAATGGAAAGGGCAGTGGGCTGGTGTGTGATGATGATGATTTGAAGATCATGAAGAAAATGAATGCGAGGGTGACAAGTGTTCTTTTATGTTATGTTTTGATATTGCAACAGCTTGTTTGCACTTTGGCCCGTCGGCGGCGGCTCTATCAATGAATGTGAAAGGTGAGTAGAAAAATTCATTTTAGTAAGTAGATTTCGTAATTGGAATGGCTAAAATTAAATTGATATGAATTGAATTTTTTATTAATAAAAAAATGGAAATAGGTATAAAAACTCACGAGAAAAAAAAATCCGGTGGGCTGTTGACATTTTTACGTAGATTGGTGGGATTTGCGTAAAAGTGAGCATTTTTCGCATTCTTTGGAATGGCGAAATGGAAGAGTCGAGAGAGTTGTGTAGGTGTCTGTTCCAAATAGTTCAGTTAAAATTGAATTAAAAGTACATAGCTAACATTAAATAAAATCAATATCTTTGATGTCTTCAATATTTTTGCACATGCAGGGTCGGGTTGAAATTGTTACTTCTATTATGTATCAAACACAAACTATCATTAAAAATGTCTCGCAAGTTTACTGAATTCCGCAACTGCCGAACCTACCAAATATTTGAACACTTTAGCGAAATTTTATCAAATTGCTTGATTCCCTCCGGCTACTTTTGTTTATGTACTGAAAGTAATAAGTTTTCGTTTGTCCGATTTGTAATGATAATGCAGTTACGCTTTAAATGGAACGACTAACTACCCATTCGTCATTAACAGGTTTAGTTTAATTTGGGAAGGTAAACTGGTAATTACTGCTAATGGATTGGAAGGTGAAAGAAAATGCAGCATAATTGTCAAAACAAATTTATCTCTTTTAATATTCTAGACTCTTGGAAATTATATAATTGCTTCCAATTAAAGGCAATAAATCAATAAAAAAATAGGAAATCAGCACAAAAAACATTGTTCAAACGAGTAATGAGCAGTTAGTTTTATAATAGCTACAGTCACTAATTTGCCCCGCTTAATATTCATATTTGACATTTATCAGTTTACTAACAATAAATCACTATTGGGCTGTTAAAACAAATTAGATTGCTAAAATAGCTCCACGACTATCACGTGTAGGTAATGGATGCGTGTAAGTCAACTCTGCTGCTGCAGTATTGGTATCGGTCCTTGGAAGTAATTTTTCCATTGAAGGTACGAAAACAGTCAAATCAATTCATCTGAACAACTTCGTTATAGTAATGGATATATGGATCCTCTACTGTCAGGGCAAAATTTTTCTATGTTTTGTCATGTAATGCGCTTGTCGTTTGATGCGCTTACTCCTCAGACGACAGGGCAAAATTTTCTAAGTTTTGTCATCTGATGCGCTTGTCATCAGATGCGTCCACTCCTCAGACGACAGGGCAAAAATTTTCTAAGTTTTGTCATCTGATGCGCTTTTCGGCCGATGAGCTCATCGTGTACTGGGATGTCATCTAGTGCTTGTCACCTAGTGGGTGTCGCCTGATGCGCTCATCGTCTGGTAGGATGTCATCAAGCGC
>JAQIWX010001519.1:0-10012 GCA_034696785.1 Lepidocyrtus cyaneus
AGCATCCTGATGTTGCTGACCATTAACATAATCTCAGGAAACATAAATAAATCATTCAAAAATATTTTTCACGCCAGCGTAGCGTTAGAAAAGTGATCTTCCTTGATGCTTACCAAACCATGCATGCATCTTGTCCCTTTCTACTGTCAAGTGCCTGTCTGAAATTCTTGAGAAAAGCCTTTATTATTATCCTCGGAAAAATAATAAAGGTTAACAATGCAACAGCTTGTCTTTCACTTTTTCAGCTTTCGTGAGTGAAATGAAAATTGCATACAAGTGTCCATCTCTTGTCATTTTCACCACTTTCAAGTAAACGGAGTCTTTTTTCTGAAGGTAGAAACGACCGTTTAAAATGTCCATGTATATTGCTGGTAAATGCCACTTAAAATGGCGACTGACCAATTTTATGGAATGTGTTCAAGCTCAAAAACTAAACTGTCCCTTTTCTTCTTTTATGAGTTCCCAGAACAGAAGCAATAGGTGTCTGAGATCGTAAAACATGAGCCTTATCTAGTGTACTGTGAAGTGTGAACATTTTTCGCGAATTGAAAAATTCTTCACCAACTGTCAGTCGGTATTTGAACAAAAACTTAAGAGATTCTTGTATCTGTGTTTATTATTGTTTTCCTTTCTATTTACACTTATTGTGTACTTCATATCCATTACTGTGAAAGATAACAGTTTTTCCCATCTCAGTTTTGGCAAGTCCTCTTTTGCTTAATAATGTGTACACCTTTCAACGGCAAGTTGTAAACAAAATTTCAAGAAATATATGTCTCTTCGTCAATTTGTGACCGGAAAGGAGGGAACTTTCTGAAACCATTCTGAAAATACACGCGCTTTTTCATAATGAATAGAAACGACGCTGTCCCCTTTTAAGACCTTCACCCTTGTCCTCTTTTCACTTCATCTTCACTACCTACTCCTTCAAATTGCAGGATCGTTTTAAAGGGAAGGGTTGTCTTCTCTGACTTTTGACAGACAGCTTGAGACAAGGGAACAAGTAAACTCACTTATTTACTTAGACAATTAAAATTTCTCCTAGCATCTTATCTTAAACCACTTTATATACTGTGGCAGTGGCACAAGATGCGGAATTTATACGGGAGCTATATGTACCATTATTATAAGCACATTCATGCAGGGAGTACTATGATGATGCCATTTTCAAAACGCAAAAGAAAGCTGCAGTGTTGGATAACAAGAAGAGCCTAACGCATACATGACAAGTAACTTAACTGCTAAGTGAAGTAAAGTGAAAGGGAAATGGATTTAAAAAAAATACATCAGAAAATTGTAAAGTGAAAAGTCTAAATTGCACCAACGCAAATAATCCATTCATTTTTAAAGGGATTTTTATCGCCCAGAAATGATTTCCACATCTTGCACTGTAATCAGTGCAAAACATGGCTTATCGTTGAGAAAATTATTTTTTATGTAAGGAACATACAATGAAAGGCGTTATCACAAAAATGTAATTAAAATGAGACTTCTCCGCATGTCTTCTTCATCAGCAACATCATCAGCGGCAGAGATAATGGATCAATTTTGGGATGCAACTATGTTGTGTATGATCCATTGGAGAGATTGTTTTTTATAATTGAAAGAAATCTCATGTCGTATTTCCAGCAGCCTCATTAGCCATCGCCAGACTGGCAAACTGACACATGACAGGGAATACAACAGCAGAAAATCTATTTTTGTAGACGAAACTCTGATCTGGATGAACTGAGCTTGGCTTATCACCTTCGTTTAATTAACAGGAGCACATGCAGATAAGGAAAGACAGATAAAATGTATTTTCAGAAGCAACCGAAAGACCATTAAACTTTCAAGGCACACATTTTGATATATAACGCAGTTAAAAGAGAAGTCGCACTTTTTGGGATTTTAATTGCGCTTCTTATCGTATGCCAATATTTTTGCTCATTAATTTGCAACTCGTTGAAGGAACCTGAAAAAAGGCAAGCAAGGAAAATTTTATCTTCAAAGTGTCTGATTGCTGTCTCCTTAATGCCTCTTATCTTTTCATGACAAGCCCATGAAGTCAAGCCAAGCCACGGAGTCAAGGTCTTTTTTACGATATTTCTGGCAAGAAAGTGCAAATAAGTTGCTTAATGGAAAATATTGAGATGTGCAGTTGACTGTTTGGATGAGACGCAAACATCAGCACTATTATTCATCAACTGTGTGTAGTCTCATTTGAATAATTATAATGAACTCACAATCTGTCTTATTGCCACCTACTCTGGTTCTCTCGAGGTGGGTTGCAGACTCGTAAGATACAGATCATTTCAGCAGTATAAATAAGACGCAAGATAAGAGACGCAAAACTCAGTGGCGAGTGATATGTGATGTGGGAGACTCGATTGAAAATGAGAAGAAAAAAACTAAACAATGAATGGACTGACCTTATGAAACATCTTATCTTAGCACAGTTACTTTAGTCAACTAATTATAAGGACATAATTTGGGGGAAACGGATCCTCTCGCTGGCGTTGATGGAATTGAATGAGCTTGAAAAGGAAACTACAAAAGTTCTGGGAAGTATTATCATCCTCAGCAAATGTGACCGTTCTACACTTTTCCTCTGTAGCATTTGTACTTGCGCTTGTGGTTTTGCACATTGGTACTCCTCCAACCATACCATTGTTAACATTGGCGAATTAAAAAGAAACCGAATGTGTAAAGGACAGGATAATCGAGCAGAGAGAGGTTATTAGTCATCTCTTCTTGTTATGGCAAAGTTGACTAAAAATGTATGTTTGTATACGAGCTTGAATTTTGAATTTATTCCACCTAATGAGAGTTTATTATGGTTAACCTACACAATGTTTTCGTAATTGGATTGAAATATAAGTAATGAGACTGATTGAAGAAGATAAGGGAGTGATGATGAGGTCTGAAATTTTTGGTTGCATGCCATCATTCGACAAAGGTCACGGGTTCATAATTCCTGGTAAAATGGTTTCTTTTTGTATAGAGGAAACTGTAAAAACTTATACACAGATTGGGATTTTGCAAATTACAAATGGGCACATTTTTCTCTGCAGTAATTGCAAAACTAGTAAATTAACTGTGTGGATTGATGGATGTGTAAGCTTGTAGCTTGTCATGTAAAAAAATTACTCAGAAAAAAAACGGAAAACCTCTTTATTAATTTTCATGTACGAAAACCGTTTAAACAAACTTTAATGCAACAGATACTTATTTTTAATTACTGTTTTTTAATTAATTAGCATTTATTTGCTTATTTAGACTCAACCCATTTTATACTTAATTATTATATTTATTAACCAACAAACAGCTTATAACATAGTTTTGAGAGAATACTGACTTAATTCTTTTTAACTTCTTATATTTTTTAATTATCTCGTTCATCAACTGCAACTGTCTAGAGATAAGACTCATGAGAGTAGTGTTGAATGACGTATGAAATTCAATTATAGAGTGTGTGAGGAAAGACATCAGATAGGTACGGATGGGTTAATTATCCCCACTTATTAATTTTTACTTTTTAACTATCCTCATTATAATATCAAGGGGAGAAAAATGTCATTCATTATTGTTGTCCTTCTCTTGACACTTTTGAGGTAGGTATATGTATAGCAATAGGAAAGTGTGTAATAGTAATCCACTTAAGTTATGCTTAAGTAGGTATATCTTTTATTGATTGACTGGCAGGAAACGCCACTTCATTTTAATGAAATTTTAAATGGCGAGCTGATAAAGAGAACAGTTATTTCCACTGATATGAAATTTTAATCGATTCAGTTCTTACTTTGCAGGAACGACTTAATTTACAGTAAAATTGTTTATCTATCATACACACTATATTTGCCTAATTGATGGTGAAATACCAAACCAAACAGTACAAATTAATTAGCTTGCTGGGTAAATTGGCTACCTCAGTAAAAGGTGCAGTAAGTCAACTTTAAATGACCAGTTTATGTCGTCCTCTCATCAGCGTCGTGATCAGATCAGATGTGGATAAACAGAAGTAGGTAGCCTGCTATTGATGAAATCCACCTTGGATTGCTTTACAACAGCTTTCTATTGCTATTTGCATCATATTTCACTAAACTAAACTAACCACTTTCAATGTTTACTAAAAAAATGAGCTGCAGAAAATTGTAAAAATATGTTTATCCAATCATTAGTATTCCCTATGCGTAATCATCCCTTTTAGAGATTTTTCGTGATTCTATTCCACGAAAATAAAAACAGATACCTATGTTTACACTGACAGAAGAATTCCTTAAAGATATTTTATATTAAAATCTTTAAAAAATATAATAGGACAATGAAAGGCTTAATCAACCCTTCTATTTCAATCTTAGATTTAGATCCCTTCCCATCATCATCCTAGTCTATATAGTAGCTTTCTGCTTAATCGAGCAATAGTAGTCATATCATAAAAATATATAATAAATGTATAATTTTTTTAAATCAAGGGGAAAAAATTAATAGGATCCAAATAAGTATTTTTGGGTGTAAGTTAATCGGTTTGGGTGAAAAGGAAAAGAGAAAAACATTTTCTTTAATGGGCTAATACCTAATTCTTTTGTAAGGAAGGATTAAATTGAATTGAATAACATTATTTTGCATTGGACGTGCAGTGTACCTTACAAATTGGAGGAACTTCGGAAGGAGAAGAAAAATTGCTTAATAGCAATAACCTCTCATGATCATCATCAGCAGGTCTCATGGTTTGCTCGTTTGCTCCATTCCATTATTCTCCCAAGTAGGTAATATCTCTCTCGTTGGTAATCCCATACACCATTCCACTTACGAGAGAAATTGAAATGTGAAGAAACCTGACTTATCTTAAATTACCTATTTGCATGCAAATTAATCGGTCAATCAGCCAATCAATCATTTTATTAGAATTTGCATACTCCAAGCTCGTTGTTGACCAGCAGCAGTTTGTAAGTTGTTGCAATGCAGGTTTTTTTCCTCCTTCGTAAATAATGATTTGATTCTTTCCTCTTACTCTCGCCTAGTTCTTTCGCCCTGTTCGGTATATACGTAGCCTTGTACAATGAAAACCACTTACAGCAGTCCACTATTATACGAGAAAATTAGGAATGTATCACTCTGCTCAATTGTTATGGGATTTTGGCAAATTAAATTCAATAAGACGGATATAGAAATGAACAGTATCTCTGCTGGCCTCTTGGCTCATATTCAATTCAATTTTTTCAGTTTTCAAACATGATTATCATCAGCACTTATCACTTATATATATGATCCTATAAGTTACGTTATCATACGAAGATATCACAAGGCACATATGTAATTTTATAAGGTGTATAGAATAGATGGGACTGTTTTCGCAGAGCAATCATAATCCAACTAACATTATTTATGTTTTCCTTTTTGATAAACTTGAAGTTGTAAGGTATTTAGTCATTTAGTATTCAACATTTTTTACAGCAAATTATAACTCATCTTGATTTTCTAATTGCAAAACCAATTCTCAAATCGTAACTTGATTCGTTGATTTCATTCCATACGTAACTACTTACTTATACAATGACCAGCTAGTAAGTGAGTAGGCAGTGGAGTCGACATTCCTGGTGAAAAGAATGGATGGAATATTTTTTGCGGTTTGAAAAAGATAAGATGAATTAATGCGGTCTGATTGCGAGCACAATTACGAACAGACAAGTTTCAGCTTAGCCTAATCTAAATGAGTTGAGCTATTCATTACACTTTCTTTATCGAGAACTTGTTACCGCTTCCATACACCTGTCACTCTATTGATTTCAATTAATTATTTTTTCTTTTAAATTAAATTATCTCCTTTAATCTTTATTGCGATGCATTCCAAAATATCAATTCATTTAAAACTGAACAGGAATTTCACAGGTCGAGAAGGTCATTTGTACATTTGCTTTTGGTATAAATGAAATTGCTAAATTGGCCCGGAGTGCCAAGTACATATACCAATAGCTGCACTGATTTTATCGGAGTTGGTTTTTGTCAATGCATATTATTATTACAAGTAGATAGATGTTTTCATTCATTGATGGCTGATTTTATTTTTTACTTCGTTTTCGAATGTGTTTTTGTGCCATGTTGCAACTGCATTTTTGCTACTTTAACCACTAGTTCCTTTTCATTTTATGATTTTACTGGTTCGTTACAGTTAGTATAAGTATCTTACTTGTTCCTGGTTTTCCCTCCGTCCATTTGCTATAAACTTACTCCAGAAGCAATCGCGAATATGACATACTTGTTCATGTTTATTGTTTGTCCAAGTAATGAAAGGGTCTACCGTTTATCCGTTCTTGACAAAGGGATTTTTTACTTTAATAAGATATGTATCATGAACTTCGTTTGATCGTTTGACTGATGGACACAGTCTTGCTCAATAGAATAATATGGAGACTAGTATCTGGCAATTAATTGTCACTTATCATCTTAAAATTGGATAGTCACGGTCACAGCAGCTAGCTACCAAGCTAATTACATAATGCTTACCATCCACAAATATCATTAAATGCATCAAACAAGTCCACAGGATCTCGATCGATAAATTGAATCTAATTTTTTTTCGATGCATATGCATGACCAATGGGCATTAACCATTTTTATATTTAATAGGCCTGCCTAATACTTTTCTTTTATTTATACGATTTTCTTAGCCAAGCCGACTGGAATTCAATTGAGTGCAGGACGTCCACTAAAAAAACGTCAACCATATTATTTTGGCTCCCTGCTGGGAATGAGACCCAACCGACCTCATTTCTAGAAGGGAAGTAGTTGCAAAACGATAACTGGGAAGATTATGAGCAAAATACTGTATTTAATATATTAGAGTGTAATGTAATAATAATGATTAGAATATGCTCACTCATTTCATGAACCACTGCAGACTGCAGACCAAGCCAAGCCCAACTAAAAAAACAAAACCGTTATTATTTTTTACGAACATATTAAAACTTCTTTAATATTCGTAAGCCATGCATCACCCTCAGCCGCATTCTGCCATATATCCATGAAACTATTTTGTATATTTCCACCAGCATGAAATGCAAAATAACAAATGGAAAAAAAAATTATATGCCAGCTGCCTCTACCTCGCTGCTTCCCCTATCTTGAAAAATACTTTCCCCAGTCAACTTTATTACAGTGTTTTTCAGACTTATTACACTTGCGAATTTCCTCTTTGGAACAAATTTTGCATGCGGGGACGAGAGAAATAACAAGCTTCTGATGTTGGATGGGAGGAAACCCTCTCCTAACCCATGTGAGTTCGGTGGCACTGGAAGTAAGAGGTATTTTTATATGGCAAAGTGAAACTCACAATCAGTCCAGTCCTTACTGAACCGACAACTGATCGGTTTTTACACACCAAAAAACATTATACGCCAAGTGTACCCCCACCATTTTCAGATAAGTTCCGTCATTATCCCACCACCAAAAAAAAGTCACCTGGAGCTTGCCGTTTTATAACGAATAAATAAATATCATGCAAATCCGCGTCAGACTACAATCCACTATTTTTTTCCCTATGTACTTATTTATATGACTATAAAATATAATAATATGAACCTATTCCAAAGATCTCCTTGTAAGATAAGGAAGAGAAATGAAAAAGTGAAATAAGCTGCTGCGGCTGGTTACCTTCTGCCAACCGCCGGTATATAACAACTTGGTTCATATGCTTAAGCCACCACCGCACCGCATATCTTTATAGGGAATGATTAGGGGATAAAATAATAAATTAGGTGACGGAAGGAAATGACTTAAAATAATAATAAAGTGGAAGAAAAGTCACGTTCTATATCCTTACAAGTAGCTGAAATGCTTTATTAGAGGGAGTATAGAGTATTGCGTATTTTACATAATGCATGCTAAAGGTCCCTTCTTCATTTTATGACATGGCCCATAGCATGGTTTTTCTGACTCCTCTGCCCTGGGTTTACCAACATTGCCTCTCTAAATCCTAAAACTGGATTTTACGTCAATCGATTACCCCATACTAATTTTTTATAATTGGGAAAGAAACGGCAGTGGCTTTTATGGGCGGACGCTTGAAGGAAAACCAAAGGCAAGGTTGAAGTTGGCTCTCATGACACGAACCAATCGACAAATGCGTCAAACATCACTTATAATAATATTCCAGCTTTGGATCACTTAATCATAAAGAGCTTATAATAATCTCTCTCCTATTGGGAAAGTATTAAATTCGAGGTTAATAATATAAACTGCAAAAATTGCTAAGCATGCTTGCTCAAGAATGTGCAAAACATTTATTCAGCTCACCCTTGAAATATTTGTAATCAAAATATTTCCAACTGCACTAAAATTCATTCATAAATCAGCAGAAAAATTATTATAAATCATGAAACTAAAGTGCAGAGGGATATCATCATTAACATAAAATCCAGATTACAATTAATGCATGCGAATATTTTTTAATGCATGTGAAGGCCGCATTTCTCCTTTTCTCATAAAAAAAATTACGACCAGTTTGTGAAACACTGTTCATTGTTTTAAAAGACAGTAAGTCGCAGTAGCCCATAAGTCCATCAAGTCAAGTTTTTTTTTCTTTTCCTTAACTTAATGCATTTTTTACTATTATTTCCCTTCCTTATCAAATCAATTTATTTTCCATGCATATATTATTATTATTATGACAAAGTAATAAAAAAGGAATCGTGTGTGAAAGGTGATATGCATAAAAATGGAATGACGTAAATTAATACTATATTAAAGGTAGAAAAAGGCAATTGACATTTCATTACTATTGTCATTCATTCATTTTCATAGGTTGATTCATGCACAAAGAAAGAGAAAAAATGAATTGGATTTCTGTCCAGCTTAATAATATATTATTTCACTGCCACCGCTACTGATTGCCCTCCTCTCGGCTCAATATCACCATATCCTCCACTAATACGTTTTTTATGTGCACTTATTACATTTTTATTACAAATTAGATGGAGAGCCTACTTCTTTCTATTATATTGCGGACTAGGCCGATGTCGTCATTCTAGCTCTCGGGCTTTGGGAGCAGGAATTCATTTGAATATAATTGAATACGAGAAAAAAAGGAGAGAATCCTCCTTTTATTATTATTTTAGATAGGGATTGGGATTGAATGACGTGCACGTGGTGGTGGATAAACGCTGGCTTGGCATAAATGTATAGATATCCCCTATATCAGAATCAGACAATGCATTTACGTTGCAGCTGGTCTGTGGGGTGGTGGTGGTGCAATAGTATAAAATAGTAATAGCCCGGATGATAGATCAAAGTTTAGGCAACTTTAATGACATTGTCTTGAACAGACATCGGAATTGAATGGAATGAAGTATGCTTTTGTTACGACATGATACACACATACATGCACTGTTGTAGTAGATTTTTGGGTGCGAATCAAGTCATATAATACATGGCGCATGGGATCCTAATCGTGGAAGCCACCCATGAGTCACACACAAGAAGAAAGGATGAGGATATATATAGGAGAAGAACAAAGCACGCTTGTTTTTCCTTTTCTTAGCAGATTTCTTTTTCAAGTGCTGAGTTAGGGTAGGTAGAGCCTAAGCTTCATTCTGGGAAAGGTAGAGTACAAGAAAATATCCAAACATTTTCGTGTATCATCATCAGGGCGACCCAGATTGCGCTCCAAAATATTAAACTTTGCGCTTACTATAGTCAAAAATTGCGCTTTTTTGCGCTTTTGCCAAAAATTCGCATTTATGATATTTTTTTTGGATTTCCTACATTTTTTATACATGAATGGTTTTTCTATTTCCTTATGAAGTTACACACTATGCTGCTCGAAAACTTTGTAAAATTTACAAAACTCAATTTTTCATAACTAAACTTTTTTGTTTTCGGTTTTGGACTTCGTAAATTCAACGAATTTCCTAATTTTTTCCCTAAAAACAGGCAGAAGTTCAACAAAAAATCAGATTTTGGTAGAATTACGCTGTATTATGCCAATTTTGCTCCTATTACGCTTTTGCGCGGTGATCTGAGAAATTGCGCTTTT
>JAQIWX010001520.1:0-10008 GCA_034696785.1 Lepidocyrtus cyaneus
TATGCTAGATTACAGTCAGTATATACCTAAGCTAGAGCTATCCATAATATACAGTCTGGCTGAGAGAGATAAAAAAACGAGACAGCTACCTTACACACGTCTAGACACCACCACTTCCAAAACCGAACTCCGCCTACAAATATGGGCATAACATAACATACAGCACAAGCACAAGGTATATACAAACAATTCATAAGTAAATGTGTAGCCGGAATAATATGAACATATGGACTGAGTTATATTTATAATACAAAACTGTTTGTTTCTGTAACAAAAAAAAATATGTTTTAGGGGGAAGGAGTAACAGTACCTGCGGTGGAGTAAATATTGCGCCTGAGATCTGTGGGTGTATATGGCGTGGTGGGAGGAAGTGGGAAGGAGCCACGCGCGTCTCCACCGCCCCCGCGAGGGGAGTACAGCACAGGACTTGGAGAAACTACAACGGGTCTTTTCGTTACTGTGGGGTACTGCGACTGCCTTTGCGGCTTGGGTGGGGCTGCACTACCTAATAAAGTGGGTGTTAGTTTAGCACAACATTTATATGAGCACTGAACAATATTTACTGAGAAAATTAAATTAAAATAGAGAAAAAAAGAATGTTTGACAACACGATAATTTTTGTACTGTACGTTTTCAACTTTACCATTACGACTTTATAATACAAGCAATTAGGTCATGAATGAACATGAAGTACAAATGACCGTAGTAATAATAAATTATATGTACAATACTTTCACTTATGTTTATGTATGCTAAGTAGTTGCATATATATACAGCAAAGTGGAATGTGTTTATATCTTTGTTACATACCGTCCGACTTGATTGGCACAGGGGCTGGAGAAAATGAACGAGTAACGCGAGGTAAGGTAGCACCAACAGGGTAACTGTAAGTCATGTATGGAGATCCTTTGCTCCCCTGAAATATCAAACAAAGAGAAAGTGCAAATGTCATTCAACTTTGAATTGAACGCAACAAATCAGAGGAAAATTTCAGCATTGCGGAGGATTTAAAGAATTGCGTATAAAACTGGATAAATCTTTGATGAATGACAAACATTTCATGCTCCATAATATCCTGTTCTTGAAAAACTAATTAAAATTGCCATTCCCATCAGAATAAATAATTATGTAACTGGACGAGGAATTTCTACTGAAGAATTCATCAGGCAATTTCGCTCTGATAGCAGTCAAGTGAAAGTAATCTGATGATTCTTTGAAATTGACTCTCGTTTGTGCATAGATAATATCTTGTCCTTTCTATGCTCAGCTCACCTTAGTTTTGTGAATATGTTGATGTTGATAGTCTGAGTCAAACTCTGGCTCACTAAAATAAGACTGATCCTGATCCCACGACGGGACCGCCCCGTTACCGTTGATATTTGGCTCAAACAGTCTCAACACTGAACGGTCACGGATATCCCTGCAGAGCATCATTAACAAAAAATAAAAACGCATAAAGCCAAACCGCATATCTTCAACATTTATGAAGGATTCCGGAAAAATTCAGTTTAATACAATGACACGTGTGACTAAAGTCACTACAATAGTATGATACTTTCTCTTCTCTTAATAATCGATGGGCGACTTGGCAAGAACAGTGTAAAAATCTGACTTGACTAAAATATCCCAAGCCAACAAAGTTGCTTACCTAAGATCCTCCAACTCATAAAACATATCTTTAGCACCATCATGAATGTAGATTTTCACATTCATTGCGTCCAGGTACTCCATCGTCAACTGTTTCGGAAATGAACGAACAAACAGCGCTCTGACGGTATCCATCGATGTGATCTCATTTGGCAACAGTGCTCTTTTCGTCTCACTCCGATATTGAAGGAAGACCAAGCCTGGGGAAAGCGATATGCATAATCTTTATTATCATGACTGTTTGCCAGTTAAAAAATTCAAAGAATTGTCAAAAGAGTATATATAGTAAGTAGTAGCTAAAATATAGAGTGAGAAAAGGAATGTGAGAAGAAGATATATGATAATAACTTTGTGTATAGAGATCTTCGGTTACAATACCCAAGGGTCTTTCCAACGTTTTTGACGGGGTTCTCACAACGGGGAGTGAAGAGCGCGCTTTCCCCCCTCTACGAAAGCCGGTGGAGGATGTTTCTGCTTCTGACATAATGCCCGGATCATCATCGAAGAGCGTGCTGGAAGGCGGAGGCTGGCGAGAGAGGGATCCTCTCTGCCCAAACAGACCCTGTCAAGCAAAATGTATAGGAATGAAATGGGTTGGTATTGTGAAGGGAATCATGTCGATTCCTTGTTTTGGAGTTGGGCATGTCGCATGCTTAGTAGTTTCGTTCATGTTAGTTTCGCTTTTGGCGGAGAAAGCTATTAATCTCTATTTTGAAGTCATGCTATAGCAGAAGCGGTCAATTGACGTTTAGTAAGTAAGTACACTAGTCGACCAATTCAGTACATTCAATTCAAAAAATAAAAACCTGTTTATAAGGCTGTGGATGTGATCTATGGACCGGCTCAGAATATATGGAAGATGAAACAGAGCCCGAGTTCCGGTAGTGGCTATACGCCAAGGGCTTCGGATGATTCGCATACATACCAGGGGGATACGATCCATCATAACTACCTCTAACGGCGGAGTTGGGGTTGCCCACACGTGCACTTGGAGGTGACTACAGATTTAAAAAAAATAATAATAAAAAAAACAATAATACAACTAAATAAATACAGAACAAGTGGAAAGCTAATGGAACCACAGCTAATGTAAGAGGGGTACCATTAAAAATAGTTGACGTTAGCTACATTACATTTATTTACAAAATAAACGTCAACTTTTTGTACATGATATTTACACCCAAATCAACCAACAAATACACATAAAGGGTGCACAGACACACATCATCATCCTAACAATCCGATCAAAGTGAAAGTCATTGGATAGAGCTCATCCAAGTACGTACGGAAATGCACAGAAAAAGTCAAAAGAAAAATGCCAAGATTCATTCATTCATTAACTACCGTACATTTATACACGCGAAATTTATTACACTTATTTACAGATTTTCCTTATAGGAAAATTCTCATGTTACCTACGTCTACGACATTACTAAATCATAATTATGACATATTTACAGATAAATTCTTTCTGCTCTCTGCCATTGGTCCAAATGCATTATGAATGAGCATCTTCATTTAACCTACGGCATAAAATAAATTAGCACAAGTGCCAAAACCATTTTCACACTCCTAAGTTCTCAAGCAGACTGTGAGTTCCGAAGGAAGCCATGAGTTTTTTTTCAAGTTTGTAATCTGCATCGATGTTCTGCAGGACGCGACCTATTTGCAAACTGATATACTGACAGCAGCCAGACTCCATTAACTGAAAAATGCATTCATCTAATCAGTGTCTAGTATAGTGCCAGCAGCGCATACATATGCCGCTAATGTGATAATGATTCAGTTCATTCATGACCGTTCCAGTTTTGAGCGGTTGGGGATGGATATAACGAAGGCGTGAAAAAAAGTGAGACTCTCTCTTCACTGGATTATATTATATCGGCAGAAATAATTACAGCGCATGGAGAAGAGGGGGTGGGTTATTTACCTTGTTAGGTATCTCTTATCTTGTTCATTCAAGCAATCACTGTTTTAGAGTGGATTAACTTTGTATGCTCTTTCTGAATAAACACATAAATTACACACTTTAGGGGATGGAAATGATTGTTCCCTTGCTTGGCTGCGTGTTTTTTTTACCAGCCTACTCCCTCTCTAATAATAGCCCGATTTGATGATGACGGAATGTTTGCTTTCTGCTTACACGATTTCTGATTATTATTATTATGCATCATGCAAAATGTCATAAAAACTGCTCCATTTGCTCCCATTTTTGCATGAAACAACAACAGATGCTGGGGTGTTGATGCTGATGATCCTAATCCTGATCTCTCTGTAATGTGTATTCATTTGTCTGCGTGTTTATCTAACCCGTGCACATGCCTTTGAGGAGGAGGAGGAAAAAGAGTTGGTGCTCCAGCTCAATCAAACCAGCAAACGCACCACATTGCATGCTGACGTGAGAAGAATATATGAATTAACATTTGCTCCGAGGTCTGAACCCTGTCAAAAGAAAGATGATGTTGATGAAAAAATGAAAGAAGGAGATTATCGAAAAAGTCCATTAGAGCACATATTATATTATTCTTCTTGAAAAAAAAATGGAGCAAAACCTACTTAAAATATTCTCGCAATATCCAAAGGAATGAATGAATGGAAAGTTAGCGCTTTGAACGCTTCGGGTAAAAAATGTCTTTTCATCTTTTACCTTCCTCCATTGGATTTTTACTTAAACGGCTAATAACCAGAGATTGACTGCTTCCGCTGTTCTCAACAGGAGTTTAGTTTAGGTCATACATTATACTTTGGAAGGGAAAAGACTAAAATCCCAAGAAACAAGGACTTTTTCTTTCTTCCTTTCGCAATCACTAACAATAAGTATGGCATGGACTTTACTGATGATGCTGCGTTATTTTCACGCACCACCAGAACTACATTAATCACAAAAAATTTGTCCGCAGTAGTCTATGCGTTTTATAGGCATATTTTTTACGGTCTCCTTTATCTTATTTATATCGTAAGTATTATTTTTTTTTAAATTTAGACAAACTACATACGACTACTACAGAGAAATAAGTACAAACGGGAGAAGAAGAATGTGGAGGAGGTAAGAAGGGATGGAGTATGGAGGGAGACAATTTACTCGACTTGTTTTATTCTCTTTTTTATTGCTGATTGCTAGTTTTACTTTGTCTGCTCATCCTTTCCTATCTTTCTCTCGGCTATTGTTATAGTTGTGTGTTGTATGAAGGAGGAGGAGAACTGCTAACTTTGGTCTTAGATGTTTTAATATTGCACAGAGTTCTGCTCCAATTTCAGGGAAAAGTTCAAGTTGGTAAACTTTACTCACAATAATGTAGATTGTAGTATGTAGTAGTAGATGCTCTACTCGAAAAAAGTCTAACTAAGGCTTTGCTATCAGAGCAATATGAGCATAATAGTCATTTTTATGAAGACTGGTAGTAAATGCGGCTATAGAGAAAATTGTGGAAAGACTCTTCTGTTTTCTGCTGCTGTTTCTGTCTTTCAAGAGTGAATAGTGCTCATTGTGCTGTTTTGCTAGCATTACATGGCATCGTTCTTCAGCTACATATTTGGCAAAACACTTTCCAAGATTCCAAGACGTTTTATGCAATAACATGGAAGAACAAAGAAGCCACACCGAAAAGGATTGATCTTTGACATTTAAAAAGAGGATTTTTTTTTTCAAAAAAGATTGACGTTTCGTAAGTAAAGCCTGGGGTTTGCTTCTTATATGATGATGGCTGTGGATACTTTGGATTGATCTATTTCGATTAAGAGTGTAAGTGCAGAACAGAGTGCTATATATTATGTAGTACTTACTTGCATGTCCATTTTTAACGTCCTCCTTCCACTCGGCCCATTCGATCTACTTGAAGGCTGATGATGGTGATGGTGGTGATGCCGACTAGTTCCACCGAGGCTACCACCTCCAGATCCACCGCCGCTGCTCCCAAGAAGATGAGAACCTGTCATTATAAAAGAAACAAAAAAATAATTTAAAACTCTTAGCTCACAGCATACATACATACATACTAGGTCGGTACTTTCATCGGCAATCAATCAACAGTAGCCGTAATGGGAGCTGTACTTTTTTTTCGTAATTACAACAAAGTACCTTCCATGTTCATTCGTTCTTATTATTGACTGTCTTCAAGTTCAGCTGCTATTGACATGAAATTGCGGGGCAAATAACGTGGTTTTACAATGACAAGAGGAAAATTGAAAACTGAAGTGGAGTTGTCTAAACCAAACCTAACTTATGAATCATGAAACTATGCTTCTTCATCGTGGCAAAATAACTAATTGCTGCTGACTGAAAGGATTCGTTTCATTCCACATGCCAAAAACAGCTTAGCCTGCAAATCCTAGACGGACTGAAGAGGGAAAACATGTATTTGTTATCATATCATATCACATCCCAAACAAGGGCCCAGCACCAGTCTAGTAGTTTACTTATTTATCTTCCTCTTGAATATCGTATTTATTCTATGATTATTATGAAATGAGCGTAGTTCTCTCATTGTCAGTTCTAATGAATTCGATAGCCAAAGAGTTGCATTAAGGATGGTTGGACTTAGAGAGGAAGGAACAGTGCCATGATGCCACCGTGTGAGAGGCCAGCTGCCTTTCATTTGCACAATCGACCTGAGACACTGACGATGAGAGATCCAAAACACAGCGATTCTTCCGTCTGGTTTACTCTGACTTGAAAGAGGAAGACAGAGCAAGTGCACTGCATTGGCTAGTGAGTGGAGTGGATTGCTCAGATCCAACATCCAACCATAATGTAAGGTATGGACGGAGACGGTAGTCTCCGAGATGGTATTGTAATGAATAGATATGGATTTGGGTAGTTTGTATTGTTTGTAATTATGTAAAATATGATAATGAGGAGTAAGGATCTTCGCTATCCGTCCGAGAAGGGACGGCAGCGGAAGAAGAATAAAGAGTCCAAAAGTAGACGTTCAACAGAGAACAACTCAAGTCGTTTCGTCCAAGTTATTCCTTAGCTTTACACTTCTGAAGTCAGATAGCATTATCATGTTGTTGCATAGGCCTTTAAGGGAACAGGCCCTCCCGGGCTGCATATAGTAAGGCATAGGGGAGAGGCGTCTGTGTTTGTTTCAATAAAATCCAATTCATTCTACCTCCTCCAATTTACTTCATCAACGTCAACCATATTAAAGTGTGAAGCCATATAGGAAGTATAAAACTTGAGCAGACTCAGCAAACCGGCGGCAGCCGCTCATGATGCAACGTAAATTGGCAATATAATTTATATTGGGTTCGTTCGCTAAAAAAATGTTCTCCAACAATCTCAAAACCAACAACCTTATTTACAGGATGCATACCAACACGATCCTTTCATCAATTCACCAAAACCAAAAACGTTGCGCTGAAATAAACTGGCAATGATGCTGATGGGATTCTGATGGAGTGGAGGGTGAAACATCTCTTATTTTGAACATCAACATGATAATTATCGAAATAAGATTTAAAAGAAGCAAAAAAAAGAAATGGAATCCCACTGGAAGTTTTATTTAGACAATAAATAAACTTCACTCCCATCCCAGATTAACAACAACACGTAGGCCATCCCGAGATAATAAAGTTCATCCAGGAGGAAATGTTCAACGAGAAAACTGAGGAGAGAAAATCCATCAGGCAGGGGAAAAAATGTTTGCAATCGTGGGAAGAGTAATGTAGATGTGGCGTTTCCAAAAACTACACATTTTTTTACCTTTTCACATTTCACCCAATCCGCCCATACTTGAGATGTGATTTTGGAGAATCAGCTCTATCATCAAGATCATCCTCCTCCATGAAATATGTGTGGAGAGAAATGTCTATCTTTTTAGAGCATTTCAGTTGAATAAAAAACAATTTTCGTGTAGTGACAAGGAAGTCCTTTCAAGCCAGCCCCTATCATCAGAGAAACATGAGTGCATACCTATCTGTAAATCTACTACATGCAAACGTGTTCAAAATTAGATTCGAGACGTAATCGTAAAAAAATAACAAAAATAAGCAATTACTAGGAATTTAGCATTTTATTACTTCGTTTCCCAAACCGATTTCGTGTTTTACGACCTTTTTCTCTTTTTAGATTCACCTCACTCAAAACATCTCCATTGAGCAGTGTTATTATTAGTATTATTACGAGTACGCATAATGTAATGCATTAGCTCAGGGAGGGAAGTAGACAAATGGTCTAATTATTCCGAGTAAACTGCAATTATGAGGATAATGGATAGCACGACAAGTGGATGATGAAGCCGGAGCCCAATGGCCGCTGGCTGTTCCTCCTCTTCCTTTCTAATTTTGCTGTGCTTCTACCTTTGAACTTTCCCATTATATTTGAAAAAAGAGAAAAAAATGTCTGCACAAGTAGGGTGTACTAACCTTTGTTATTATTATGCTATGCATAATAAATAGCCCGTTTTTTTATGACTGGCATGGACCTGCATGTTTCATGCTGTTGATCCTAATGAGTTTTAAAATGAGTCTGTAAATGTGAGTTTTAGTTCACAAAAAAAATAATTACCTTGGCTAAACATTTCTTCATGAAGAAACAAGCCACCTTCGGGACTGAAATTGGAAACTAACTAAAATGTGAAATATGTGGACAGAGGCTTTAATTGGAAAATTTCATCAAGTAAAAATGGGGGGAAAATAATAATGATGCACACATAAATGCAAATGACGATGATGACAAATGATGACGATTATGAAAACGCTGACAATGTTTTGATTTTGATTGTATTCTATTCATCACACATAATTATAAGTTTGGCAAGTGTCCTAGTTGAAGTGGTAATCCGAGATGAGACAAAAACACATCATCAAAACCAACAACACACTGACTGACGACAGGAAAAAAGAGTTAGTTCATCCGGCTGATTGTCAACAGCGACTTGATCTCTGTCGGCATCTTCAACATGATTATATTCACAATCACAGCATGGTTGTTTGTTACATAAAGTATCAGCTTTTTTTATACTGCCTTTGTATGTAGGACATTGTATGCTAATTTCATTCAGAACATACGCCATGCATGTGTGTGTGGCCGGGGCTGTTATTATTATACCGTGTGTGTACTGCCGCCACTGCCACAACCATCCAATAAAAAAAACTTAACTGGTGTCTGCCCTACTACTGTCCACTTGCCTGCAGCTTGAGCGAGCGACCTGCTCGGATTACATTATAAAGAAATGTTATGAAAATGACAGGATGGTGACATAGAACAAAGACGGAACGGTATCTTCAAAAAAAAAGTTAACTTTTTTAATAGGAAAATGAAATTAACGGGTTTCCTGTTTCCCTCACAGCTATACAAAGATATTATACACCACCATCCTGTCATAATTACTACTGCAGTAGTAATTTCTACCTGTCCAATGGACTCATGGATAATTATATGAATTAGCCCAAACAGTTAATTTATTAATCATGTTACAACAAGTTGCTCCCGATATGACATGACTATAGTACATAAAAGGACAAGGATAATCAAAACCGGTAGTAGTTTGTTTCATTACGACATAAATCACATACTGTAACTGGCGCTCATGACTGTGCTTTCCTGCTACAGTTTCTCAGACATAACGTAACGTAACCGTTCTTTTTAGGTTTTATATTTATTATTTATTTTCCGCAGACAGCCAACTCGACACCGAACTTATGTCACGTCACTTTTAACCACCTTAATAAAGTGCACCAACACGACCACAAGAGCTAAAATTACTAATGCCCACAATTTTCTTTTTTAACGTTTCTCTCCTTCATCCTCGTCATCCGCATCTTCTCTTTCGGAGTTGTTGATGCGCTCCGGCATTTCGAATCACTGACTGTGATGTAATAATACAGTGACAAACCCAGAAGGAAAAAAAAGTAATTCATGCCGTTCATAGATAAAAATACATGGAGGAAGCCTCTCCGCACGGTAATATAATCCCATGCCATGCATGCATGGTTTAAAAAGGGTAAATGGCAAATGCGTAATGAAGTTTGGAAGGGGGAAAATGGTGTAATATAGCACCCAAGAAGGAACTTACTTACTTCACAGTTCACACATGTGTTATATACATACTTATGCACACACATCAATCCCTCCTGAATGTGTGTGCAGCAATGTTAAAATCCATTTTAGAAATACATATAATATAACCGTGTTAAAACAAATCACTCTCCAAAACTCACAAATTTTCAGGTAAGGTACATTGGTACATAGAAAAAAATCTCTCCGTTCAACATAATAATGTTGGGTTTCGTTTCATCTTCATCCTCAAAATGTGAAATGGCATGGGATAGTGAACCCTACATTAAATAAACAGTCAAAAACACTATTAACATATCTTGCAGCGTAGAAGACGGTTATAATATAAAATAGTTAATTTT
>JAQIWX010001521.1:0-10004 GCA_034696785.1 Lepidocyrtus cyaneus
GTAACAACGGGAATCGAACCCGTAACCGGCCGTGCCGAGAACCCAACCGTTCACCACTCCGCAGGACTGCCCTGGGTGCTATGACTTTTAAATCTGAGGCTATGCCGCTTCAGTTGGATGCTGGCGGTTTTCTAGTTGGATGCTATGACTTTTAAATGTGAGGCTATGCCGCTTCAGTTGGATGCTGGCGGTTTTTCAGTTGGATGCTATGACTTTTGAATGTGAGGCTATGCCGCTTCAGTTGGATGCTGGCGGTTTTTCAGTTAGATGCTGTGCCTGTTGAGCCCGAGGCTATGCATTTTTAGTTGGGTGCTGTTCAGTTAGATGCTGATGTTTAAACTATTTTAACACGGGTCGTTGTCTATCTTACATGCGATAAAGGTTAATCTGTGTTTCACATATTTTTTTTAATTTGCATCAAGTACAAACATTTTAACAATTACATCTAGTCAAAAATTCAAACTTCAAGTATATTTAAATTATTGTTATTATTATTAACAAGTAAATATTAAAGTGTGTATTATAGATTATAGATATAGATATATATAGATAACTAAATTGTTGACAACTGCACCCAAATCCTCACCCGTCAACCTGGAACGCCCACGGAAAATTATCTGTAAAGGCAAAATTGTTATTATTGTGTGATTTAAACTGGTATATAGGCACAGGTATGATACGTTATATCATCTTACCGTATATTGGCATTGGAAACGAGTAACAAAATTTTTTCTTGACAATGTCGTCAATCGGTTTGCCTGCTTTCACGCAATGACGAACCAGGGACTGCTCGTAAATGTTAGCATTGTACCAAATCAGCAGCTTTAACAAGACTTCGTCTGGGTCAGCTGTCGCCAAAACAATCGTAGACTTATCAATGTCTGACTCTTTGGATGTAATGGTCCCTCCGTGCATCTGTTAACAACATTTTTCATCCAGTTAATATAGAGCTATATCGCACAAAACCACGTAACTTATAATGTATGTGTTTACAGCTGTACCAGGATTAAAATTTCATCGTTAATCTGGTCCCACTCTTCTAGCAACGACTTGCTACTGGCCTTTGGGAAGTAAAAAGTGTGACCCGTAAAAATCGTACTGTTGTACGCCCCACCCAAGGTGATGCATGCTTTTACGCAACCCGCAGCCCGGTCAATTGGATATTCAATAGTGTATTGGGGCGCCACACGTTCGGCGTACTGCTTTTGATAATTGGCCAACCGGTCATTTGCTTTGATTATCTGATCTTGTTGAATTGGCTCTTCACTGCCGTACGGGATTACCTCTTCCTTGCATACCTTGATTCCGATAATATACTCCAGCCTGCACTCAATTTCGGTTAACCAACGCCACTGCAACTCCTTGACAGGCAAATCTAGACCCTTTACAAAATAACGACATTTAAAATAGATACAAATATCAATTAAATTGGTCAACAGTTTAAACTGAAACATTTTGATGCCTAGTTTTTGCATGCCTTCTTTACATACCAACCCGAGCCAATAATTTGTGCTTTGCCATTCTGAATCGTTAGTTTGTGTTTATAACGTTTAGTTAGTACAATTTTACAAATGAACTAGTATTTTGCGGACGCTACGCTACGGATACGGCAGAAGTATCATTAATTAATGGATATCAAATATTCAAATGGTTTTTTGCTAGTTCCAATTGCATAGATTTTGCCGGACTAACATTAAAGAATACGGCTGGTGATTGACACCTAAAGTTTGGAAGAATTACATTTAGTGTTTACATCAGCGTCAACTTTTGGTTTTCTCGTTACTTTCTGTACAAACTATCGATTGTTGTTAAAAACAAAAGTTTAAGCAAAATGTGTTTGGTATAAACTTTTGTTAAGATAGTGGTAAGATTATTTTTGTGCAGATTTTTCGTTTAACAAGCAGTTGGACCAATTTGTGAAGGAGTTTGGTTTTTGGTTGTCCATGTCAATTAGAAACTAGAAACTCGGACAGTCGCGAAAGACCAAAAGTACACACCAAGTGGTTTTGGTTTGAAGTTTTCGATGTGTTAAGATGGAACTGGGGTTGTTGTGAAAGACCAATATAGTGTCAACCAAAAGGGTTAGATTAGAGGATAAATGTGTCTTGCGTAACGTAGCGTGCTCAATTCGCAAGTGCAATAAATAATTAGTCCCAAATACTATTATTAGCCTAGACCTAAACTTGATCTAGCTTCTAACTACATGGGTAAAATATGTACTCTACAAAGCTTATGAGGTCAAACTCATGAAATCCTTTGAAATATGCAGGTTAAGTTCAAACCCATCCGAAAACCTAACCCACCGCAGTGTATAAAAAGAGCATGTTTCAATCATGTACGTAATAGAGACGACTAATTAACACGCATCCAGCACTACAATGTATAAAGCTTGCCTGCTTCAATCATTCATGCAAAATTCAACCACAGCGCCGCGGTACGTAAAGCACGCCACTTACACTTAACACATATCGCTACCCTACTATTAAAAAGCCTTATCTGCTAATTCGTGAATTTCTAAAAGTCGTATCTGCATCTGAATTTAGGTAGTCGAAAGGTCGTAGGTGCAAAAATGTACTTTTTGTGAAAAAACCAAACAGCAAAAGCTACTCCAGAAATGAGTCTTTCCCCTCCGTATCCGAATTAAAACCCTTTATTAAACTGGACATTCTATTCGAGTTAAGTAATTTAACTCATGAAACTGCAATTATTTTGCTGTAAATAGTTTAACAAAAACACCTTCTCACAAGTCTGCCTTTATATCGAAAAAATAATGTCGAATAAGTGGGTGGTTTAAATTTGGTTTTAAAATTTGGTGCTTTTATGTCAACAACAATGATGGATACATGAAAATGACGAAAATTGTACGTAGAATACATTAGTTCAAATAGCTCACAGTCCCCCAAAACTGCAGATACGAACTTTCGAGCACTTACATTCAGATGCAGATACGACTTTTAGAAATTCACGAATTAGCAGATACGTCTTTTTAATAGAAGGGTAGCGACATGTAGCCTTTCAGTGCGTGAACCAACCGTTGGCTTTTACAGTAACCCTAGTTACAACTTAACCAGGACTTCAACTTTAAACCAAATCGTTTTGATGCGCACCTTTGGAATTTCACATCAATCAGAGTTACACTTACGCCGGAAACCAAAATTTAAAACCAAAACTGTTTAGTGTGCACTTTTGATCTTTCACAACTATCCCAATTACAATTACGGAGGACCAAAACTTAAAAATCAAAACCGCTTAGTGTGCACTTTTGGTCTTTCACAACAATTCCAGTCACCCTTAACTCGAGCCAAAACTTTATACCAAAACCTTTTAATGTGCACTTTTGGTCTTTCACAACAATTCCAGTCACCCTTAACCCGAGCCAAAACATTAAACCAAAACCTTTTAATGTGCACTTTTGGTCTTTCACGACAACTGCAGTTACAACTTTACCCCGACCAAACAACACAACCCGGTGCATTTTTCTACCAAACATACTTCATGCACCGCTTAGTGTATCTAGACTTCATGCACTGCTTAGTGTATCTTGACTTCATGCACCGCTTAGTGTATATAGACTTCATGCACCGCGTAGTGTATATAGATGCACCGCTTAGTGTATATAGATTAGCGTATATATATTCATGCACGGCTTACTGTATATAGATAGATAGAAGAAGAAATAGAAGAATTTAAATGAATAAAAGATGAGTAGAAGATAAAATAAATAAAAGATAAATCGATAGATAGACGGATGTGGTTGACACCAAACGTGTTGGCCACATGTCAATGATAACATTATATGTCAAGGTTAATGAAAACATTATTTGTCGCTAAGTTCTTCTCTTTTCTGGCAGTCGAAGCAGGTCGCGAAAGACTGGGTTTGGTCGGACTAAAAGGTTTTGATACGTGATAATAAGAAAGCTTTAAGAGACCAAAAATATACAACAGAAGTTCCAACTGGGTCGTTAGGAAATACTATCAAAAGAACGGATGGTTGTTAAGAAAAATAGAAGATGAACATCATATATGCTATATTTAGATGTTTATATGTTTTTCTCTTACAAATTTTGCCTTTACCACACTGCGACAGTTTTCCCACATCGCCAAGTTGTCGATACGCGTGTCTGTTTGTCCCAGCAGATATTCGGCAACGAATAATTCCTGTTGGCATGTCGAAAGGGGGCCAGTTCTTATATGCTCCATTTTCTTTCGTATTGTTTTTAAATTCCTATAAAATTAAAACCGGCGTATGTCTGTTAAGATTCAAAGATAGAACGACGTTGTCGATGCCGAAGAAGTGTACGCAACCTTTCAGTTTTGGATGCTATTGGATGCTACCCCAGATGCTCCACTCTGGTTAAATGCTTAATATTGCATGCTAAGTAAAGTGATCAAGCCTAACCGGTCATTCTCAACCATGCCACCATATACGCCTTTAAAACGAAACACCTATTCTTTTTATAAACGATTTCGCAGATGATTTAGTTTAACAAGAAGTATCGCATGATATAAACAGGACGGATATGGATGCTTAGACTTGCGAGTGTTTGCCTAATCCAACCGATTTTAAGAATGTAATTGAAAAAGTATTTTTAATGTAAATTATGCTAGTGCTTAACGTTTTTCTAATAAGAGTGTATGCAGGCGGGTATTAAAAAGGTTATTTTATACTTGCTTTAATTTATTTCTCTAAAAATCACAGGTTATGTTACTCACAGGTTATCATAAAATTAATGAGTAGACAATTTTAACCTTCCATTAAACGTAGCACCAAATGCTCAAACGACGATAACAGTTCATAATTGATTCAAACATTTTATAATTATATAATAAGGGCAACTAATCATATTGACATATTGACTAATAAGGGCAACTAATTTGACTTTAAATTTACTTTTCTCATCCATAAATAAATTGTAGCACATTGAATAGTAGTAGTACACTGTATTTCATTAAATAGCCCAATCCAGTCGATAAACTTGTGTGAAATCTAAGCGTAACATAATTCGGAGATAAGTAAATCCTGAACGTAAGCATATGTAATACATAAAATACATAAGTTAATATAATATCGCAATATTGGACAACCATCATAAGTTACGACGACATCTTGCACATTGCTGCATTAAATCGAAATTATTAACTATACGGATTATTGTGAAATCTTATATATTGGGCGACTAAATTATCAAAAATTTACATAATTAATTCATATGAAAATAACAGAAGAAAACAAACTCAAAGTAAAATTTTTTAAAAAATTTTCAAAACATTAAGCCTTCTAACTCCGCCACCCCATCTTCCTCATGCTTTTCAGCAAAGTCATGCTCGTCTTGCTCATTGTTGTCTTGATCTCCAGACTCCATTTCAGTAGAGATCGTTTCTTCCTGAACCTTTTGTTTTTTTTGGGCTTCCACGATTTCCAGACTGTTTCCAATTAACTGTTTAGTCCCTGCTGCTGAAAATATACAGGAACAATAGATTATAAATTTTAAAGCTAAATCTTGCCGTTATTATTATCAGAAACAAACGAACCTTGTGCAACATCATCTTCATTAAGTTCCACCATCCCATCCTCCCCATGCCTTTCAGTAAGGTCATGTTCGTCTTGCTTATTGTTGTCTTGATCTCCAGACTTCATTTCATCAGACCACGTTTCTTCCTGAACCTTTTGTCTTTTGGCTTTCACGATTTCCAAACTGTTTCCAGTTAACCTTTTAGTCCGTGCTACTGAAAATATACACGAACAATAGATTATAAACTTTGAAGCCAAGTCCTGTCGTTATTATTATCAGAAACAAACCAACCTTGTGTAATAGCATCTTCATCAAGTTCCGCCTCCGAATCCGACAATGTTTCTTGCCTTTTTCCCTGTTCATATTGTATCTCAGCAGTGACATCTGTTAAAGCAGCAGCGGCAGAATCAGTAGCACGATCCTCTTCGGGAGCATCACCTAAGTACAATAAATTTATCTAAAACATGATTCAGCTTTGTTAACCCCATGTGTAACGTTTATTGTAGTGTTTTTACCGTTTTGCTTTTCTGCTTCAGTACCCTTGTTCGCAGAAGACCCGCTAGGTGATTCAGCGCTGTCGTCTAAATTGAAAACAGAAAACCGTGTCAATATAACCCCTCATTAAATTGATTAGCTTATACATATATTGTCATATTACGGTGTTGTACTTACCACTTGGACCATGATGAACTGGCTCTTTTACGTCTTCTAATAGGGTTTCCCCCCATGATAGCCTCTTCTTGTTAATAATCGCTACAAATAATTCAAATCGTAACAAGTCATGATGCTACTATGTAAAGCAAAATATAAAACTGATACAGTAGAAGCATAAAAATATATAGAAGCAACTCACGCTTAAGCCAACTTGTTAAATCTTTAAGATCAATTGTTTCGGATTGCTGTCTTTCCATCATCTTTTTTAAGGCCGTATACATCTTGTCTGATCCGCCGAAGGCAGCCTCAACAGCTTTTTCATCGTTTACTTTCCTTTCTAAGTATTCAATCTCCTTCTTCTTAGCTTCCTCCTCTCCCATAAGTTTTTCAAGGGCTCCTTCTTTAGTGTGGAGATTTTGCTTTAGCTGCATAATTTCGTCTTGTGTCTGTACGATTCGTGAGGAAATTTTCTCCAAGCTTTTATTCGCTATGTCGAGTTGAGCTTCTTTTGTAAGCCTCGATGAGTCAGTTCTGAATGTTTCAAAATAATCGGCGTCCTCGCCATTTGCATCTATATTTCAGACAAAATTGTGTAAGTCCGCGATTAAAATTTTTCATATGCAATATGACTATTTAACCAAATTATGTATGAGGTATCACAACCTTCAAGTTGATCCCTCTCCGGGTCATCGTCAAATATTCCGCATGGATACGCATCTTTTAAGTATGCCGGCAAAACAATTTTCTTCTTGAATAGAAATCCAAACCTTTCTAGCTTTCGAGTCTCGAACTTTGAAGCATACAGCAACACCTTTTCTCCAACGAATTTACTGATGTCGCGGGTCCTGGTCAATCCGGTTTTTGCCACTGTTACGTAAAGAATGACATATATAAGATATTTAAGATAAATAGCATATCGTATCATAGGCACGAGTCATTTACTTGACAAACTACGTCATTTAAACAAGTTGGTAAATTTGAATGATTGTTTAATTTGGACCATTTATTTTGTATTTTTCAGCGCTACGTTTGTAAAGCAAGGGTTTTTCTAATATATTAAGGCTTACTGCAAAGGGCTGCAATAAATCTTGCGGTAATAATTTTTTTTTCTGTATTTGTAAATAGGGACATAATCCCATTGTGGGCAGATTTCTTTTCATCCCTCAAAGAACGGTAATTCCATTTTACAGAAACATCATCGTCGGGTCCTTTCAACTTTCTGTTTTCAAAGATAGCATATACGTCGTAAATCTATAAGCATAAAACATTAACACCAATTATCACCGCTTTTATTGTAGTAAATTATAGAGTAAAAAATTGCAATGTTAGTACCCTTCGGTGAAAAGGTTGGATTCCGGTGGCCGTCTCAGGAAAACCACTTTCAACGTCGGCCGCGGTGAAACCCTTGACGGCAAAATATTCTGCGATTCCAGCAAAGATGCCAGTAACGGGACCGAATCCTCGACCTTCGCTACAGTCTGCAATGGCATTCATGGCATACGAAAAAGCTGTAAGGGTTGGCACAGTCTCCATCCTTTCCGCCGCTACAACAAAATATTCATTTCAAAAACCTAATAGATATAGATAGATAGATAGATAAATAGATAGATAGATGGATAGATAGAAGATAGATCGATAGATATAATGTAGATTGCTTCAACATGTTACCAACACTACTTACAACGATATTCCATGAAAGACAAGCTGTGGTCCGGTTTGATTACGTTTTTTATGAAGTCGTTCCTACCCACAAAAAGGTTGTCTTCTGCCATTTTTTCTTGAGCCTTTTCTTCTGCTTTTGACTTTTGTGATGCTTTTGCCTTTGCTGCTAACTTGCTGGACAAATCTTCGTCTTGCTGGTCAATGGCAAACGCAACATTCTCGGGTAATTCTTCTAAAAATGTTATTAACCCAAACATTACCGACGGCAAAAATACCTTATAAAGTTACTATGATGTAACATAAAATGCTCAAGATTTCATCATCATTCTTACGATTGTTCGAGACATTTTCTTTACTGCGTTTCTTCTTCTTTTCCTTCCTCAGTCCTCCTTTGTCACCTAAAACAAGTTTAAATTTTAATATATTACATACCATACTACGCATACACCAACAGCTATTTCAACGTCAATACCAAAACTTTCCGTTGTGCAGTTCTGGTCTTTCACAATAACCACGGTTCTAACGTAACATGTACTAAAATCTCAAACCCAAACGTTCTCGTGTGAATTTTTGGGTTGCTCATAGCTACACTATATTTAACTTAACCCGTACCAAAATTACTAACCAAAACGTTCTGGTGTGATTTTTATGGTTAGTTACAACAACCCTACCTACAAATTATCCCGTACTAAAACTACTAACCAAAACGTTCAGGGAGCAGATTTAGCCTTCACGCCTATATTAAAAAACCTACTTGTGAGCACAAACTAGCATACCGGATTTCGTATGGATGGATTTAACTTAGGGATAGGTTTAATTTAAATCGCCCCAGTGATTTTTTTCCTGCTGTGAATTTTTTGTAACGCATATCATCCCAATTCCCAAACCTCAAAAGGACTAAAACTAAAAAAACAAAACCTTTTGCATTTACTTTTGGCCTTTCACCACAACTCCAGGTTGCATTTAACCCGGACCCAAACTTAAAGCAAAAACGTTTTGGGGTACACTTTCGGTCTTTCACAAAAACGCGAGTTAGTATTTAATCCGGACCAAAACCTGAAAGCAAAACCTTTTGGGGAGCACTTTGGACTTTGGCAATAACCCCAGTTCTAACCCTGGGAAAAAAGTAAAAGTAAAATGTTTTGGTGTGTACTTTTTGCCTTTCAATACAACTCCAGGTTGCATTTACCCCGGACCCAAACGTCAAGCCAAAATGTTTTGGTGTGCACTTTTGGACTATCACAAAAACGTGAGTTAGTATTAAACCCAAACCAAAACTTAAAACCTAAACGTTTTGGTGTTCACTTATGGTCCCAATAACCCCAACCCCAGTTCTAACTCACCCTGTAACAAAGGTAAACACCAAAACATTCTGCTGTGAAGCTTTGGTCGTTTAAAATAACCACAGTTCCGAATTAACCTGACCTAAACCCTGTTATCAAAACGTTATGGTGTGGACTTTTGGGATTGTCATGTTAACCATAATTTCAATTTAACCCGGACCAAAACTTTAATTTAAAAACCTTGTGATGTAAACTTTTACAATGACAGTTCCTTCTTATTGTTAGGCTTTGACGTTTGGTTTGCAAAAGGTTTATAAACTTGTCTACTTTTTGTTTATTTGAAACATTTTAACGTCGGTAAGACCCTCAGGTCCACCAACACTCATCCGTAAGCATTTTCCTTTCACGGAAAGGCCCTCAGGCCCCCATGTTATGAAAGTTAAAAATTAAAAAATACTTACTTTCTCCACGCGTGGAGCTTAATGTAGTCTTTCCCATAGTCGATTTTTCTTTTTGCTGGCAATGGGTGTTTAGATTTTGAAGGGTTAGTAGTTTCGCGTTATTGCGTCTTAAACTTTGGCGATATTCATTCCTTCTAGTTTTCTAATTTGGATGCTAACAATTTAAAGCCGGATGCTAACTTGCTCCGCTGGATGCTAACTAGGTGCTAAGTCGAATAATAGTTTTACATGGACGCTAAGTCGAATAAATTGTAAAAGATTTAATAACTGACTAGTGACGCGCGCGCTACGCAGCGCGGAATACAGAAATTAACGAAATAGTGGTCCAAATAATGGTTTGCACTCATTGTGCTGAAAGCACGTGGTAAACCAAACAAAATATTGCATCCCATGACGTTACATTGTCTGTCTCTTTGACATTGCAACGTAAG